>CABFVX010001963.1:43452-72272 GCA_902151425.1 Timema shepardi
AAAAATGTCTAAAAATTATAGAAAAATGTTAAGGGTGGACAACCCTTATCACTAAGGGGTATGAAAAATAGATGTTGGCCGATTCTCAGACCTACTCAATATGCTCACAAAATTTCATGAGAATCGGTCAAGCCGTTTCGGAGGAGTACGGGAACGAACATTGTGACACGAGAATTTTATATATAAGATATCAATTTATACACACATAATCTAACTAAAATAATACGAGGAGAGATAACTTTAAGAAAACACACTAGCAGCCATCTGGAAATACAAACAAACAAAAAAAAACTCCATCGCATAATTTCGTAGATTGAACGCCGACCCCTTCAGAGTCAAAGTCATACGTCTAGTACACACTTTATTATGTCATTTAAGTGTTAAAACATTTAGACACTGGTTTAAAATAAGTTTGTTGGTTGTGTGTTTAGTGAACCCTCTAATGCACATTGCATAGGCAAGCATCTATCTGTCTTTCCAAGATACAGGGGTTTAATTATTTCATAGTATTTCTGTGACTGCTAAAATATATTTTTATTTCTAGACCTCTTGTTGTGTTGTGCTTATCATATGACCTATGACCTATTTCTAGCTTACTAAAGAATGAATCAAATAGCCAAATCTATTATTTATCCTTTTAGTGAGGATTACTCCATCTAGATATCATATTCTTAAAATTTAAAAATGACACCTGTACACGGGAATCGAACGTGGGACCTCATTAAAAAGCATAAATAATAGCTTTGGCTATTTGATTCATTAATATGCAATCCCTTACAAGTATAATAATTGTACATGTGACGGTATTAAGCCAACTACCGAGTCGAAGATGGCTGCGTTATCTGATAGCTCGTGATATTAATAAAATCTCACATTTGTAGCCGATGGTTTTCGCAAGTCCATCACAGACTCTGCCTTTAAATATGAGTGAAGAATTACCCTGAGCACGGGTAAAATCCTGGATAGCTCAGTGGTTAAAGCATTGGCGTTCTAAGCCAAAGGTCCCGGGTTCGATTCCCGTGTCCATATGTCATGTCTCAATTTTCAGAATTATTAAAGAATATTTAGTGCTAATTTAAAATCGCAAACATGAAGCTAGGGAAACAACAATATTATCTCTATCAAAGCTGTTTAAATTACCATTTAAATCAATAATTCTCATTGTCATTAATACCCACATCTGTGGTTTCACGGCCTAGAGTGTTATACTCGCTAAAAACTGGATTGTTTTAATGACGATAAAGAGGTTTGAATCTCGTAGTAGGAGGTGGTTTTCCGATCCCCCTTTCTCACTTATGTGGCGAATCTTCACCAAAATACTTTCCCTCCCACGTGCTCCTTAGAATAACTCTTTCATAGCTTTAATGTTAAACATTTTTTTTTTAGTACCGCGTCTTATCACCCGTCCGTGTTATACGCTTATGTACTAATTACGCTAAGCTATTAGGGTGAGTAAGGCTGAATTTAAAGAAATTGTACATGCATTTGTGTGGGGATGGTGTAAAACAATTTTGGGAATACCAGCCTCACTACATCCGACTGTGATTCGAACCCCGATCTATTGCAAGAGTGACATCTTAAATAATGCGTTCACTGAAGCTAAAGGGTCCAAATGAACTAATAATCATATGGCTTGGAAAAATGTGAGGCTATCCCAGGCAATAAAACTGAAGTTGTTTTATTTTCTTGTAGAACCATCAATGTAACAGAGGGGCGTAATCAGGAAGGAGATGTTTGGGGAGTTCAAACTCTTCCAGAAAATATTATTCTCAATATATGTTCATATTCTTCCTCAATTCCTAAACTTGGAGTCCTAAACAATTATAGCACCTTTCTCCCACAACTCTAATTGAAAACAGTAGGGTGGATTGATTTAAGTGAAATGTAATTCTTAGAAAACTCTTTGACATATGCTGTTGGAGGACTTGACCACGAGCCACCACATGTAGGTAAGTGCCTTTCCCCCTCTAGGTACCTGAAATGTAAGTATGGCCTTGACATGGCAGGTAGGCATATTCTAATGAAACCAACTTATTAAAGATCTTTATGTGCTTCTGTGATCATGTATTTAATGTGGATGCATTGTAATATAATTGGATCCCGTCATTTCGGCCGTCTTCAAAGTCCATGTTTATCTTATAACCGTGCGGTGTTCCTTGAACAGGAGCAAATGATGCGAGGATGATATGTGCAAACCAGATTGTGCTCGCGGGGATGTTGGTCGAGTGTGAGTGTGTACTTGGTGAACAACCTGATTGGACTCGGTAACCGCCACTACTTCGAGTTTAGTCACGCTCGCCTTTATCTAGCCATTTACGCTACAGTCGATTCAAGGTAGCTTTGGCTTTTTGTGCGACAGTTGAAAATGAACTTAAAAACAGATCTGTCGGCATTCATCATGCTGATTGGTTGCTCAACTTTGAAAAGCGACGTCAATTTTAATCATTTGTCAAATCGACAAAACATATTTTTAAGGCAGATGAAAACAGAACTGCATTATGAGACTAAATTTATCGTGAACAGATTATAGATGTTCGAGTACACTATAGCTTTGTTGTTCTCTGCGGTAGTTGAACTGGAAGTATAATATTATTTGCATTCGGACGTTATTTTTTCGGGTCTAACTTTTGAGGGATGGACAATAGATTGTGATTAGTAGACATATTAAAGTGAAATATTCTACCTAAGTCTATAGCATATAACTTAACATACTCACTGACTGACCTATTCACCCACTTATGTACCACTAATATAAGACCCGCTTCGGTGGCTGCACGGTCTAAGGCGTTACTCTTGCAGTAGACTAGACTCCCGATGACGGGGAAATCGAGGTTCTAATCTAGGTAAGGTGTGCTGAGGGTGGTTTTTCCGAACTGGGTTTCACTCTACCTCAACGCAAATGCGGGTACACCTCCTCTAAATATAGCCTTCCTAATCTTTAAAACCATTAGCGTAATTAGTACATAAGTATATAACCTGGACGAGTAATAAGACGTGGTGCTAAAATAAATAAACAACATAAGGTACAGCCAGAGACTTGTCTGACCTTGTGTTAAAACGAAACAAATTAAAATAGACATTCAATAATTAAATACAATAATTAGGTAGTTGAAACTTTATTCTATCATGCTTTAAATGTATTTCTCTAGCCTTGTTTTTTTTTTATCCTTATGATTAGCTATTAAATAGTCTAGGAGTGTCTTGGCTTCTACAAAAAAAATTATCTTTGCGAAACAAATAAAAAAATCTTCCTTCATTAGCTTTAGGGCATTTTTGCACACGTACACACACAAACACACAATCAGAAGAGATTTCCATTGGGATTGTGTTGTTACAAACGCTTGTGTAAAAAGTTAAGGTCAATCTTAACTTGAATGTAGACTTAAATTAATTCCAGATCACTTGAGCTATAAATTATTTTGTGATATTTTAAATTCTGTCATCGCAAAGTAAGTATATGACTGTTATTATCAAAAAGAATATTTTCTTTTTAAAATTAATCAATTTTGAGTAAACCCTTACATGTTTCCAAATATTGTTTTATTGGTTCAATGGATCTCTTTTTCTTTTCATAGGTGCAAATCTAAATTTCCCCTTAAACATATGTTGAAGAATATATTTGTCCACTATGGTTAGACCCATTTAATATTTGAGCTACCAGCTGCCTTCATTTTGATTCTCTTTTTCATTACTCTATCTCTTCTTTCTTACCTACACATTTCCTCGTTTCCTTTAATGTACTTTGGAAATTGACATTTCATTAACTTTTTTGTTGAGGTTCATGGGCGAATAAAACTGATTTACGGACCTTCTGCGGTTTACGACGTCTAAAACCCCTTCAATGTTTGAAAGAGAAAGAAAAATAAAATAACAAAGGCCTCATAAGTAAAGGCATGTCGAAGTAAAACCTAAATAACATTCTTAAAAAAATGAAAGGTTTATTAATGTAACGACTAAAGAAGTTCATATTCAATATTAAAATATTTTTCTATGCATTAAAAACTTGTAGGCGGCGCGGTTGGAGTTATGGCTTGGATCATTAAAAATTATGTTCAATTGTAAAATAACTCTTAGATCTAATTTTTAGATAGCCAGTATTTATTGAAGTCAATGTAGGACAGTCTGAGACATAATTTGAAAGAGGTTTTCAATCTAACAGTAATTTATATTATTTATAAGCAGACTTTGATTACCATCCTAGCTCCAAGGTCACCGGCAACACTAAACTTTCATTTTGTCAGAATAGAAAGTATATATATATATATTTAATGAAGATTATAATTCTGGTCAGACTGTAGTTGTTAATTAATTTTGGACGGAACCATTTCACAAATGCATGTTTATGAAAACTTGTTATTATAAATTATTTAAACAAAGAGTAAAATTGAAACGCGCTTCAGTGGATGCATGGTCTAAGACGTTACCCTCGCAATAGACTCTATTGTCGATGACGGGGAGATCGTGGTTCATTCCCGGTGTTTTTCCTAAATTGTTTCCCCACTGTCTCCACGCAAATTTCGATACACTTCCTCTAAATTCAACCTTTTTAATCCCTAACCCATTAGCGTAATTAGTACATAATCATATAACCCGATTGTATAGTAATATGAGATGCTAAAAAAATCGGCTAATTTTGAATATGTATTTATTTTTGCAAGCCAATTACAAACCCTCCTAACCAACTATTAGCGCCACGGACATTTTTTATATGTGATCCTTGACTTAATATTCACCACTCGGCTATCCACGAAGGCCTATTAACTCTTATTATGTAGGAATGAGGAAGGTAAAATTTAGAATAAACTTTTTTATATTTGCGTAAGGGAAGAGTGTTAATACAGTTATGAAAAAACTCATAATTACATCCGATCAGGATTTGAACCCCCAAGTTCCAGACAAGACTCACCACGCTTTTTTTTCCTTGTAAGTCCTATGTGAGTATAATTTCTTAATGAAAGTTTTTGTCAACAATTTTTGATACAAAAATAGTTATATCCAATCAGAAATAAACACCAAATAGTTTTTTTTCTTATGGGTCTTTAACATATGGAGCTTTTTGAACTAAACGATTATACTAGCACTTGACTTGCAAGCTAACTTAATTCTAGAACTGAAACAACACATACTTCCCCGGCATTCAATAATCACTGTGGAAAGGGAAGCCAACACGCGGTAAACCTTTGGCCTTGCTGAGAATAGAACCAGGAACATTTATCTCAGTATTAAGGCACGCTACCTGACGAGATAAGATGCCAGGACTACTCATGATAATATATTTGTTATGTTATTTTCCCTATGTTTTCTAAATAGTTCCCTGGTTTGAATCTCTTGAGATGGTATAGGCCAGAATCGAACTCTAGATCATAATAAAGAAACTTGCATGAATCTTTATGCTCCTACTAGGGAGGGAAGCTGGCAATTTACAGACATTAATAAGAATGTATGTATGTATGTTGCGCATGCGCGTGTGCTTGTGCAGTTGTGTCTCCCCGGGGAATGTTGTCTTATTTCTAGGTTCACTGACGCAGGGACTGAAACTAACAACTATTGCAAATGGGCGAGTGAGGAATGGGACTACGAGCATTTGGGGAAAACACTCCGTCTTTGTTATATCTTATTTTGTGTGTGTGTGTGTGTGTGTGTGTGTGTGTGTGTGTGTGTGTGTGTGCAAGAGATAGATAGACCTAGAAATACAACAGTTTGTGAGAGAGAACGAAATTAAATCGGAGGGAAAACGAGAGAAATAGACATTTCAGGAGGAATCACTTTTACGCCAGTGACCATAGATATTTTTAAAAATATATGTGGGTTTTTCATAGTCATAAAATGGAATTAAATACACCTGTTTACACTAAAATCTTAACACATTCACGATTATTTTCATTTGCGCTAATTCTCAATCAATACAATAAAATTAATAAACTATCTGAGAGGCTAAATAAGTATGTAACATTGTTGGGTCGCTATTATAAATTAATTAACCTGGCTCATTGTCGCACACAGTTATTATTAAATAATCTTCATTTTACTACAACATATTGTCTCACATGGCGTTTGGTTTAATTTTTCCTTAAAAAAAATAATATTAATGCTTTTACCACAAGCGCTTTTAACTATATGATATAATGAGATAATAATGTATGAGATAATTACCAGGAAATACATCTGTAGACACCGGGAGATAAGATACAAAAACTACTTTAGTTTAAATAAAACATAACAAATTCACCTAGCCGGGATTCAAATTTTAGTTCCGAGTTTCTAACTTCGCTTTGTTTTAAATATATCACGTTATACTTACACAAACATTAAATAATTGTATTTACAATACTTAATTGAGGAGGTTGACACTTCTGCTTTTGATATTGGCTTCAGAAAAAAAAGAGTGCACTTGCTTAGTTTAAACCGTGTGTCCGCGAGCTGTTCCTATGGGGTCCGCGTCAACCGCCAAAATTCAACAAAATTAAAAGTTAAAATAATAATTAAACAAAAGTAAGCCTAATTTTATTCAATAAAAGGTGACCTGGTGGTCTAGGGGTAAGGTGTCCGACTTCTATGCTGGCGGCCGGGGTTCAATCCTCGCTCCCGGCATATATTTATCTGATTACCAAACCCTTCCTTCACCTCTGACAAGACATCTTGTGAATGTGGGGAATGCCAGGCCTCCACAGTGGTTCGGATTTCACGTTAAACTGTAGGTCCTCCATTTCATCTCACAATCACCCTACCATTACACATTGGCGTAAGTGCGTATAACCCGAATGGGTAGTAAGACGTGGTGCTAATAATAATAATATTCAATAAAAAGCTTCCCATCCTTCTCACCCACCTGCGCCGTGCCTACTGCGCATCCCAAAGGCGCTTCTCCTGCTCACACACCTGCGCAGTGCCTACTGCGCATCCCAAAGGCACTTCCCCTCCTCACACATCTGCGCAGTGCCTACTGCGCATCCCAAAGGCACTTCCCCTCCTCACACACCTGCGCAGTGTCTTTTATGTACAACTTACTGGTCTGAACAAGCTTTTTCAACACTGTGCTACATGAAAAACAACTATAGAAATATACTTGACATGCATTCGGATTTTCGAGTAAAAGTGTCCAGCCTTCAACCTGATCTTCAAGAAGTGATGGGGAAAAAATAAGAGGTTTCACTTATCTCACTAATATTAGACCCAAATGAATAAATTTGAACTTTTTCATAATTGATAAATTTTCACGCAGGCATAACTAACATTTGTTTGTGTTAACTATTATTATATTCATTATTATTACATCTAGAGTTAGTGTAAAAATAAAAGTATGTAAGAACACACTTGACTCGGATTTACACATTCCCAATTTTATAGGTTTTCTAACATGAATTATTAATATGGAGGGGGGGGGAGAGAGATTTCTATTTTATATACATAGGACAGATTATGAGCCTCTTGGGGTGGTCCTTGACTGGTAGATAATTGGGAACCACTTGTTTAAACTATTGGCTATTATAATAGACTTAACCAAGTTACATTCTAGAATGGAATAGTATTTTAAGATGTATCAGGGTCGCTCACGGAGACGAGATGTAAAACCACGTTGCCAAACTAAACAACCCTAATTAATCTAGTTGGCTCTCTTCAGAAAACTTAGATACGCGCTAGTGTGCTCAATCTTCAAGCAGGTGAGTTCGGACGTTATTGTTTAATCTTCACCGTGGTTTTCGATCATCTCATCAGTCGAATGATTATGGAGTTTATTCACATTGACCCTTCTTATTCTGTTTAGTTACGTGTCTGATAGTTTTAAGTCTAATTATCAGCATAATAGCACTAAATCGTAGCCCTCTGATGGTATAAAAATCAAACCCATGGGCAAGAGAGTCATGCGTGTTAATCGCTCACCCAGCCCATCTCATCCGGTAAACATGGCAGTCCACCAAACACTGGTGCCAGCAGTTCATCAAGCGATGAAGAAAGGAGTGTAGAACTAGGTCAATTAGTATTGTGGGGGTAGGGGGACCTACCCACATCTCGTCACCAGCACTAACTAACTAAAATACACGCAGATTACTCGTCAGCATACCCTCAGAAAAACCCTGCTCACCGCCTGTGAAATAAAAACTTTCCGCTGTAATTCCCTTTTGTTATTTCGCTTCCTTTGCCGGCACATAAATTATGGGATGGTATAATTTTGTGTGTTGAAAAATTAACTTTTCCTGAGATTTTTGTGGAAAAAAAATCATCTGAACATTAAAAAAATAATAAAACATTCGGACCTTTGTATCAGAAAACAGTCTTGAAGTCTGTTTTTTGATTTCATTAATATAAAATTTGAGTAATTCATGAAATTATATCACTTAAGTAAAATTGTTAACGTTGAAATGTATAATTTTACCGTAAGATGGGATTTTAACTGATTTTCTAACTACGTGGGTAGCCTAAACACATATAGTAACAAAAACTTTAATACTATGCCGTTCCTTATACCCCCCCCNCAAAAAAAAAGGTCGTACTGTCTTTGAAGGGGGTGGGGGGAGTCAACTTGAGTAATCTCAATTTAGGTACTACATTTTGAGTTGTGTTTACAAGTTTTACATGTTTGTTATTTTTGTAAATATATAGGCTACATTTTGTTCGTCATGCTTCTTTCCCACAGATAAAACCCTATAATTCCGGTTAATCGTGTTTTACTTCTCTACAACACTTAAATTACCCCATTTTTATTTTATTAAATTTTGACTTTTATTACTATGTATGAAATTTATGAGTTTATTCATCTTTAAACATGTATAAGGTTAGCTTGTTAAAGGTTATGCTAAAAATAACTTTTATCGATTATTTAACTTGTTTCTTTCACATCTTGTATCTTCTGGATTTATCCGGATTATGTTTGATTGATTATTGAAACGCTTACGGATAATATGGAATCTTATTCAACTAAACCAAAACAAATTTATAGCTGACTAAGCCTAATACAGTCTAATATTTTAGGTAACATTTTGTCGCTTCATGTGAGTTTTCAATAGCCACATTGAAATATTCACAGAAAGTATACAGTATAGTGAAGAAATACCTTGTTGATTAGGCATATTCACAGAAAGTATACAGTATAGTGAAGAAATACCTTGTTGATTAGGCAAGTTCATTATTGTTGTGTTACTTCACAGTTTATCAATAACATCTCTTCCTCTTATAAAAGGTATATGGTGTGTAGATTAGGCCCACTGACTATGCTACACTTTTGAAACCTTAACAACATAACTTTTATGCTTATAAGCTTTTAACATTTCACTTAACATTTTGATCATGCTATTGATTGAAACCAGTGAGAGAGAATTTGCCACCATACGTCATTATAAAATCAAATACAATTACTTCTAAACATGATCACTCCTTATGTTTTGCGCACGCCTGAATATTTCACTATATGGTAAAACACAAAGTGATTATTTAACATTCTCAAAATAACATTTTAAAACTCTTGTTCTTAATATTTCCCATTTTATTTAAAGTTAGGCAAACCTTGAATTTAAAAGTTTGCCACACACATAAATACATCCGATTTTTTTAATATTATAAAATCGTTCAATTTGTTAAAATACCCCCATTTTCTTATTAATGGACATATCTTACAACTATGAAAAGCTACCATATATACTTTCACTTATTCATACGTCAAGTCGTATGATATGCAGCTGTAACTTTTTATAGATATTATCATTGCCTATAAAATAACACTAATAAAACAGTAAAATGCTATCAATGTTGGTCGCAAAAAGTTTGTATTTTATAAAATGTGCTTCAAATTTCAATTTATTATAAAATAAAGGTATACATGTAACAATGCATGTAGGTGTGCATGTTGGCGTATTGTGTTCATATTGCCTACTCTACAACTATTATTTCTGCACCACGTTTTACTTGCCGTTCGGGTTGTACGCACTTACGCTGATGTGTAATGGTAGGCTGATTGTGAGATAAAATGGAGGACCTACAGTTTAACGTGGGATCCGAACCACGGTGGAGGCCTGACATTCCCCACATTCACAAGTTGTGATTAAAACACGTCTTGTCAAAGGTGAAGGAAGAGTTTGGCAATCAGATAAATCTGTGCCGGGACCGAGGATACTCTACAACTAATTGTTTGCATCTACTAAGGGTTTTGTTATATTTATCTGATAGTCTAAAGTTGTAAGAAATGATCGTTTGAGGTATCTAAAAGAAATTCGCAAAATTAGTGGATTTATTTAGTGACACATAACTATCTCATACAATTAATGCAACCACTTTAGATTTTACCAAAAATTACGACCATTTATTTCCAAGCATACCTTTTTTTTTACCATATTTTTTAAAATCTCATTAACACGTAAGTCATTATTTTATGTTCTGATATGAAGCTATTGTGCTCTCCACATAACCTAGGTCCTCGTATGTGACCAACATTGTGCCACCTGCATATTCCACCATATATCTATCCAGAAAAAAAAAGTTATCTGGTCTTTTCGCTTCATTTGATAAAACTATGTGCATTAGTCCGACCACCAGCGCGTTGAATACGAAATTCAGACAATAGGAGGAAACCTTTTAAAACGTAATGGAACTGTGAGGCCTACCCCCTCTTCCTTCTCTCACTTTCCTCTTTTTTCATTCATCTTCCCCTTCCCACTCAATTCGACCAGGCGGAAACAAGCGAATGGCTCTCTTGTCAAGAAAATGTAATGCAATTCTTTAAAACGCAGGAAGTCAACGATACGCGGGAGGCGAATGTGTTCGTCAGAAAGGAGGGTTGGGAGGATAAGAGGTAATGAAATGGGGGAGGAGGATTCAAACTTATTCAACTTACATTTCTGTTGATAGAAATAATGATCATTTTGAGGTTGATTTTACAAAACAAGTACGGTCTTATAACTAGAGCTGTTGACTGAAGAACTATAGTTACATTAATTGGTTCTCAACCACATTACTATATAGATAAACGGACATTTTTATTATCATGTGTGGAAACGCTATCCAAACGTCAAATTTAGTGTTTTCCAGTAACGGAGAAGTTAAAATTTGAATCCTGGTTGGGTATAACGGTATAACGAGGGTGTTTATTTTATAGCACTGCATCTTACTACCCGTTCGGGTTGTACGCTAATGTGCTAACTAAGCTAATAGTTTTAATAATTAGGAAGGTTATATTTATAAGAAGTGTACCCGCATTTGTGTGGGGGAAAGTGGAAAACCATTTAGGAAAAAACACCCTCAGTACAGCCGACCGAGATTAGAATCTTTATCTTCCCGTCATCGGCAGTTTAGTCCACTGTGAGGGTAGCGCATTAGGCCAAGTGGCTACCGAAGCGGGTAGTGTGGGTGTTTTTCATTACTACTTTCCCAGTCTCTCAATACGTAAATTCATCTATGTATCATTATCTCAAAATGGGTGTACCCCCCTCCCTCTCTTCTTAAACACGCGAATCAAAATAAAATACATATATATCGAGCTGGATACCTCTACTTGTTTGAGCGGTATAATCTTTTCTTAGGAGCTTCACTTTCGCATTTAATTGATGGATATTATTAATTTGAAACCACTACTGTTTATCAAATGTCATTAAAATTCCGGTCTTTAATAAGACCAAATATTTTCTTCAAAAACTTGATTCTCGTTATTTTCTTTAAAATGAAACCTTTAGTATGAATGTTATAGTCTTTTAATTGTAGGTATATACCAAACAATTAGGCTTAGTCGACTGTCTTTATATTATAAATAAACTTTGTCGATAAATATATAGACGATAGCCCGTTAAAGTTGACTAAACAGAAGTGTTTGGAATAGTTTTGCTTACTTAGTAAAACTATTCAAAGAAAACAAAATGTTCAATTTAAAGTAAATGCCGATTTTCAAATTTTCTTATAATACGCTTAATCTCTCTGTGGGAAATTAATTAATGGAGCCATAGTAAAAATTCGTTCAATAAAAAATGTTCTCTTATAATAATGTACCTTGGTGGGTTTTTAAAATCATTGTTTAGCTAATATGTTATATATGTGAGCAATTAAATGAAGCTCTATTCCTGAAACAGTAAAATAAATGGTTATACCCTAAGTATGAACCTGTTAACCTCGTGATTGAACTTTTCACGACCAAGTACAGGGGTAGCCAACCCATGACCGACGGACCAAACCGCTAGCTATCTCTGATGGCTTTCCTGTGTAAAGGACATAAATGGCAACTTTGACACATTTCTAGAACTTTTAGGACTCTGTCATTATTATCGGTCACAACTTGAAAGGGATATTTTTGAGGCAGTGAAAACCTGTATAGAAAGTGAGCGAAACTTGAAAATATATGTACAGATGGTACTTCAGCGATGCTAGGGAAGAGAAATAGTTGTGTTTCTTTATTCGAATAGTATTTAGAGCGTAAGTTATTTTCATACCACTGTATCATTCACAAAAGAGGCTTTGTGTGCTAGACACATGAGGTTTAATCATGTTATTGATCATGTTTTGCCTTGCACCAATATGATTTGCCCACAGGCACTCAACAAAAAAGAGTTCAAAGGATATTTGAAGAGGAAATAAATGAATATGGTGACTTTTAGTTCAAAAGCCAATTAAATGACTTTATAGGAGATAAATTCTTTCGCTTTTCTTCAAACTAAAAGACCAGGTACTTTTCATTTTTGGAGCTGTAAATTATTATGCATTTGTAATGTGGTTTTCTTAACGTTTCAGATTGGCTTTGCGAATTAGCGTTTATAATGGATAAGTGTTACGTGAAAAACAGACTCAAAAATCACATTAGTATTGTATAGATATGTAAATCTCACTTTATTTTTTTGGTTATTATTATTATTTCTAGTGAAAAAATGGTTTTGGTTATAAATTATAACAATTAGCTTTATTTTCTTCCATTATGATGTGAATGATTATCTATAATCATTCTTAATAGAACGAAGGGTTTGCATGTACATGGCTTTGCTATTCTAGAAAAATCCTGTAAACCACCATTATATTTTAGTTTATAAGTGTTAATAAAAAGAGCATTAGATATTATTTTCTTAGCCCGATATCAAATGTGTTACGCGTAAATTATTTGTCAGGGGGGCGGAGGGGTTGAAGAATTGGCTACAGTGGCCAATTAAATGATTTTTAACCATTAATGCCCTTAGCTTAAAAAGGTTGGCCACCCTGACCTAGTTAGTTTCTGAGCTGTTTACTCGTATACAACCTTGCATTCTACAGTTCACACCAAGAATTTCGATTTTAAATCGTTACTAGACATGTGTTTATAACTGCCAGTTTTAAAATCTCAGTTCATCTATTTATTTTTTCTGGTCCTTTCTATAAATCATGGCCTAACAATGTTTTACCATTGTGCTCTGCGTCTCATTACAGTCCAATTTTAATAAGGTGATTTTTTTTAAAGAAAATAGATACATAACTTTTACGGGCAAAATTGATAACATTTGACTATTTTATTAGTATTATTTTTTAGGTATTTATATTATCTATCAAAACTGATAGCTATAGATAGCATGACTTGCCGTATTAATAAGTGAAAGATTATTTAGTGGTTTTTCTAACTGTCAGATAAAGCCCTTTCTATAAAAATTGGACTTCATCGGTCCGTGATATCCAAAATTATATTTACCTTAATTTGTCAGGGAGGCGAGAGGTATAATTTATAAAGTGTGTGCCTGGAATCTCGTGGAGAGAGAGTTGGAAACTGTTAGGATAAAAAAAACTCAGTCAAGATTCGAATCCCGACCTCTCCTTCGGAAAACTAGACAACACAGATGCCTATGCCCACATCCCTCTGGTGAGACTTATGTTAACTGTGTAGCAATGTTTGCTTGTTTCCCATAGAGAACATAATATATTCACCCTCTAGTCATGAGTTAAGGTAATGTAATATCTCCGAGAAATGGAATAAGTTATTATCATTGCAGACTATAACTTCAGAGAGTTGTTGCTAGTGCTACATGTTGTGTTGGGACGCGCGGGCAGACAATATCTGTTGGAGCTATAGCGTAAAACCACGTGCTTAAACCTCCTAACCCACCCTTCAGCCCTTTCTCTTTCAACCCTTGTTTCTATTTTCATTGCCGCGGCAGAATAGCAGGGCAATAATCCAGGTCATAAGCTGGCACTTCTTTGAGTTTAACGGTTCCTGGAGACAGCGGCGGCTCTCCTTCCGGCGCTTAAACTCCCACAATAGGGCGAAAAATACTTCGTATGACCGAGTGGTTAGGGAGATTTTCTTCGAGGATGTCACTTTTTTTTTTAAATACACAAACTGGGAAAGTCGGGGAATTTTACTGATTAAAGAGACTATTAAGAATTAACTGGAATTTATAAATTTGCAATAAACAAATTAGTGACTCACGCCTGTAACTTAATATGTAAATGAATACATCAATTATTCTATATTCATAATAATTTAACCGCACGCAGTAATAATTGAACAGTGATAGCTTTTTATTGTATCAGAAACACACAATTTACCCAATCCACGCAAAAAAAAAAAATACACCAAAATATTTTTTTTAATACATGCGTTAGGGAAATGCTGTACAATTCTTTGTATGTGCGTACAAAAATCAACCTGGAAAACGCGTACAATCTGTAAAACGGCAAACCTGATTACAATCTTACAAATCTCTGATTTTAACACATTTGATATTTACAATAATTCAATATGTGCGTTATGTCCTCTTTACCCGGATATTAAATTAGGATCACTGGGGCTTAGCATCAGATATAACTTTTGAAAAATATAAACTCTACAAGGGAAATCAAGCCAATAATAATTGGCGCAGCTAACAGTTATATATATTATAACGACCATAGCTATAATTTTGACGTGACATTAGATTGGAAATAATAATTTCATAGAATTACACTAAAGTAAAGCTATGAGTTTTACATTTTGTCAACTTATTCAAACATAATAATTATGAATATTTATGATACTCAAACAAAAGTATCAATCAATTAACACACTAATAAATTTGTAGCTCGAATTATTTGTCTATGAATGATGTTTTAATGTTTTTAGTTTGATGTCATTGAAGCTGTTTACCAAAGATAATCTATAATTTACTTATGTTCGTCAAATTAGGTCTTTTATTTCCAATTATCTAAGTGTCTATTCAAGCTCTGCTCTTATAAAAGGTTAATTGGTTAGGTTAGTCATGATTAGTTTAAATTAATAAATAGGTGGTATATATAATCCTACTAAAAGCCACACTGTGCATAAGTAAATTGCTTCTGTGCAAAGTATCAAGCTATCACATGAATGGTTTCAACATATGTAATAAAGCGACTACTTTGTTCATTGCTCTTCCGAAGAGCTTAGGCTCTCGCTAGAAGTCACGTTCCTCTAACCCTGGCGAAGGTTGGCAGAACTGCCTTAATAGTTACATCAAGGGAGCCGTAGTCGGTAATCTACGTTCAACCCTTAATGCTAATTAATAACTTCATAAAGGCAGTAAGTGGCGGGGCGGAATTAAAGCGAATGCGAGGTCTTAGTAGCGCTGCGGGGCGGGCAGCATCGTACTAACAGCATTCTCTTTACGACGTCTTTGTGGCGCGGTTACTGTCATTGTCTTATCTAAGTGAAGATTGGGCTAAAGGCTATGATTAATTTGAACATCTAACACTACTTGTGTTCAAGAGTCACTGAAAATACATTGACTACTATCGTCTGACACATATTAATTACTTGCAGTCGTTTGGTCGTTCGTTGCGTTAATTTTAAATCGCTTAGCCGGGATTCGAGCTAAATAGGCACGATATTTAAATTATATGGACAGGCATTGGGAATATCGAGTGCTAGTAGCAGGCAACAATCAGAAAAACACATCATAGTCAATAAGTAACCACAAATTGTTTATAAACTTTGTAGTTAAATATGTATGTTAATTAGTTTGGATTTAACAAGGTAAAGAGTACACATTTATTAGTTTTAGTTATAGGCTGTTATTATTATAGTTTTTAGTATTTCTGATTTTGGAAAAAAGAAGTTTGTCAGCTTGTTCCCACGGTATTTTGGGGGTTACGTATTTTATGAACGCACCTATAAAGAAATCAAATTTTAAAAATCAGCAAATTATTTACCTTTTTCTAATACTTGAGAAAACGTAGTACTTTAATGGTCGTCTCGCTTATACTTTTTGAATTAACTGATGCATTTTCCCCATTATATTCCTTCAATATCCTTTACTTGTGTCATTAATACTGCGCCAATAATATCCATTTTTAAAACAATATAATTTCAATTAATCGTAGAAATTAAAAATCAAACTAAGTATATATCTGTAATCATTAAAGTCTCTATTAGAGATAAAATACCATAAATACAACATATTCAAATTTGACGAAATAACAATTTGATATAGGGGAGAAAGAATTCTCAAAACTTTTCGGCAAGCAAATAAAAGTATTTTTAACAGATTTTGACCAAACTCTTCGCACAACTGTTCCCCCACTTTAACATAATTACTAGCCTATTGGTCTGATGTAGAGGTTTTAAGTTCAATGTGTAGTACTCAAAATGAATAATATAAAATATTAGATAAACATACCTGTCCAAGCTGTAATTCTCTTACATGTGATACAATAGGCCTACTATAAAAATAATAGGCTTAGATAGGGAGCCAATATCTTCAAACACATAGAAATAATTTAAATTTGGTTTAAAAAATCTATAGATACGTTAGGAAATATCTTTAAAAAATAGCATAGCGTGAAGATGATTGATTATTTTGTTTTGAAGACCAAAGACTCCGTCAGCAAGCGTGCCTAAACTTTCTAAATTAGGCAGCTACTGTCTATTTCGATCCTTGCCACAGCCATAAATAGTCTAACTCTGACATTAAACTGCATTGCACGTTGTTGCCACAGGAAGTAGATCGATTTTTGAATTCCATCTGAGTTCACTTAGAGTAGTTATTCACATTTGCTATGAATATTTGTAACTATAAGCCTCTAAACACCAATAATAGTTATCTACATAAAATGTATTACCGTGGTTTTCCCATACTCTCTCTATCCATGTTAATACAAGAACCCTTTATTTAAATTACCATCGCTACTCTTGAGTTAACTGTATGCAACCGCACGGCCTACATTGGATGGCATGTTTATGTAATATTGTAACTTATGTTATGAGTTGTGAATGACAAAACGAGCGTTGCAGGTTGTTTCGATTATTTTAGCAAGAAATAAACTAGAGGAGCTGACCACGATAGTGTTGTTAGCATTCCTTAAGTCATAAACTATTCCAGGGGCCCGGATAAAAAGATAAGGGGGTTCATCCATCGTGGCTGACTAAACAACACTGAAGTCTAGAGGACACACTGTCCAATTTGGGACTACGTGGGCTAGGACGCCGGTTCATCAATACTATTTTGAGGGCTACCGCTCGAGCCCACGTTACCGGGATCACCTAGGAGTTAGACAGGCCATTGGCTATTCCTAGAAACACCTCGTTTTGTAATAAGCTTCCGAATATTATAATTTCTACCATTCTAATATCATTACCAACATCACATTTTGTAACAGCATAGTAGTTATAATAAACCTAATTTAAAATCAAGTCTAACGTCAATCATGAACCCACACAAGTATACGCAATCACCTTCCCATTAACCTCGGCCATAGCACATTCTGTCAGATTCTAGACTTACGGGATAAGTGAATAGAAAGGGGTGGTGACACGTTAATATTATTTAAATATATTTATTCGACCTTCAAGAAGCTCAATAAGGAATCGGACCATAGTATATTAGTGCATCAATTATCAAGTAAATAACATAATTAATAAAATAAGTACTAAATAAATAACTTAAAAAATTATTAAACCAAATAAGGAAAATATTTGAAAATATGTCGAATGTTCACAAACATAATTAGTTGATTTTAATGTACTTTGTACAGACTATAGTTTATTAATAGCCTATAGCTATATGAATATTTATTTACCACTTACCTCATAATTTTAGGGCCAACATTTGCTAACACTCCACAAACTAATAAAAACTGGCCTATATAGTGTGCTAAAATTGAAAAATATATTGAAATAGTTTCATGGTTCTCAGTCGCCAAACTGTTTGATTTTTATTGACCATTAAATTAGTACTAATAATTTATTATATACCATTTGTATTAACGTTATTTCAACCATTATTATTATTATCATTATTACAATCATTATTACAATAATCAAAGACTAAAATCATATTAATTTACAACTAAATAGCTATAAATTATATTGAATAATTATCCAATGCCTTGAATTAGTAACCTATAACCAATGTATAAAACTATTATTTTTTTACTTAAATAATAGTAAAAGCGATCTCTAAAAGTCTTAAAACAACTTAACAAAGACTGAAATCCATACTCGTAATTTTAATCGAAGTTGTAAAAATCAAAAACACTTCAGCTAAAAATAAATCTCGGAAGATTTCATCTCTAGGATAAGTCGTCCTACCATCTTAGGGACAATCTTATTTGCTAAACAGGTGTGACCAGGCAATAATGGCCTTTTGTTATGGCCCATTCGTGCAAATGAGACCGCTTTATTTCTACTCTTTTATCTCCAAGAGATCCGGAAAAGGACACGTAATGCCTGCCATGTGAAGAAGTTTGGTTAATTATCTGAACCTGACTCAGTGTGCCATTCTTGGCTTTCCAACGTCCTTGATGGAGCTGAGCTGTATCGTGATCAGTAGTGCCCAGCACCCATACACTTTAGGGGACCCTGGCTCGATTCCGGTCCATGATGACTAAGGTATTTTATATTTGTATACTGGTTTGTCTTGCTATTCAATTAGTAAATACCCGCCTTGGTGGCGTAGTTTGCTAACGCGCTTGTCGTGTTGAGCTCAACTGCCGAGGACGGGGAGATTGAGGTTCGAATCTCGGTCGGGTGAACTGGGGGTGGTTTTTCCTAAGTGGTTTCCCACTCTCCTTCCACGCAAATGCGGGTTCACTTCCTCTAATTCAAACTTCCCAATTCCTAATCCATTAGCGTAATTAGTACTTAAAGCGTATTACCCGAACGGGTAGTAAGATGAGTTGCTAAGTATTATTATTCATGAGTTAGTAATGAGGATGGTAAAACAGAAACATGGTACACCTAGACGGTATTATAACACGACCTCCCCGCCAACAATGACCAAGTGTGATGTAAGTTTAACGTTTTTTATTGGTCACCCGCCACTAGGAGTCACAAATAAGGAAAACGTAGCCTTTGTAATGGATAGTGCTTAGAAAGGCAAAATTTAGAGGAAACATACCCAAATTAGTGTGAAGGAATAATGGGAAAAAAAATATTAACATATCGTTCTTTTGAGTCTCCTAAATAAATAACAACGCCTTATCTGAAATATTTCCTAAATTTGTCCTCACCAAGGGAAGTGTAATCTCCTCATATGTGTTAAATGCACCCATTCTTTTTTTTTTCTTGATCCTAAAATAAATGATAGTATTTCCTCATCCATTGAATTAACACCACATGAGTTAGACACAGGCAATCTTTCTGTAGCGCTTATTTTTCTACTCAGTTAATGTTGCCGAGTTCAATTCCAAGCAGGGAGAGCCAATTTATCATTTGGTAAAAACGGGGTTTTACCCTCTCCCTTTGGGGGATTGACGACCGGGGTACTAGTTGTATCTGTTCTAGACTTATCAGTTAATTGTGTTGATATAATCACCTGGTTCAAAAAGTGAACGCCAAGTGTCCCTAAAGAAATTGTTACACCCACTTAGATACAGTACACATTGGTCTTATTTTTCTGAAATTTAAGTACAACTGGACCATTTACAAGCATGTCAGTCAGCTTTTTTCAACCACCAAATATTGTTTGTTATATCAAATTGGTACGTATGATGTTCTATGGGGATTCTTTAACAAAGATTACACTTATTGGTTGGCACAGTAGATATTTTAGTAGAAAACAGATTCAAACATCTTTCAAAATTGATCAGAATAAAAATTAATGGTAGAATACACCCCATATATAGGGAAGTAGAGTTTTTTCTTAGAGGCTAGGGGTCTACTCCAGCTAGATGCACTGGGGATGTCTTTGCTTTTTAGTTTTCAATCCTCTATCCAGGTAAGTGCCGTTGAGGGATACTAATATTGATAATTATGTAGCTGTACAAGTAAGCTAGACAGTTCTAGTCTTTGATCACCATCACTCGCTCTAGCGCTTACTATATTAATTTTAGCGCCTCGTCTTACTACCCGTTAGGGCTATACGCATACGTACTAGTTACGCCAATATATTAGGGAAGACGAAGGTTGAATTTAGAAGAAGTGTACATAAATTCGTGTAAAAGGAGCGTGGGAAACCACTTAGGGAAAATCACTCTGGTGCACCCGAATGAGATTCAAACCCGTGATCTCTACGTCATCGTCAGTCCAGTCTATTTTGAGAGTGACGCCTTAGACTATGCGGCCACCACAGTGGGTGCTTACTAATAAATATGATTTGGAAAAAAAAAGTCGGGTGATGAAAACACAACAAAGTGGATAGCGCTCCTCGTCACAGAACAGCCTGTTGAAACATAGCCTCATCGTTAAAACCCTATCATTGCTTAGAGTCGGGTATTTTATCGGTAAATTATACCAAAGTAATTGAGTACAATCAATTTACATGGAGATTGTCAAGCGTCCATTGCCGTGCACAGGCTGTGGAACGAGCCCAGTCAGAATATTGCCCATTTCCGGCAGCTTTTATCAGCTTATTGATTTAAAACGCCCCCCCCCCCTTGCTATTCACCCTGTTCCACCTACATTAATTTTAAAACGGCCGATTAGGGTGAAATGGCCATACCAAAATTCCTGGCTTGTGTAAAAACCGTGTCCACAATTGAGTGGAATTGTTCAAATAATCGATTGTAGGACAATGTAAAGTGTGTGCTTGCTACATAAAAATGGAAAGAAAAAAAATAGTTCCCCTATTTTAAAAGTCAATAAATATATTGAAAGTAAAAAGTATGTTTTAACCGGTCTATTATCTACTCTGTACTCTACCTGCACTGTTTATTAATTACTTTATTTATCTAGTTTAAGAGAATATGAATTGAAGGCAAATCTTTAACAAATTACACCAGTATCTGAAAAAAAAATCTATTCACAGTGTGGCTAAACCATCCATTGCATGCAACCTATATGGATCTAGCCCAGATATTTCAAGTATTGAGTCTAGAGTGCTAGTTTTGTGCCCAACCCTGCTGATAAAAGTGTATTTAGTTAAAACTATATAACCCAGTTTTTTGTAGTAATTGTTTTTAACGAGATGGTTTCCAACAAAAGTTGCTAAGTAACTAGAGGTATCGATCACATTCGAATAGCATCAATTTACTCCGTGCATGTTGATCACTTTTTATCTTAGAACAGTTGTCATTCATATGAGCTTTATAGTCGAGGGTTATGGAGACCCCTGTTTGACTCCGGGTAGTGCTGGATAATATAATCTTTGCCATTTGATTACGGAGTTGTTCTGTTATCTAAGTGCTATGGCTGGCTGTGCAATATTTTATTACGTGTACTATCTTAGGTAGATTAATTTAGCTTGTAAGACATCTCTTTATAATAAGCAAATTTGTTTTAAATACCCCAATTTAAAAAAAATTGCCCCCAATACATATTCGCTGCCACCCACCATGGCGTATCATTGGTTTTCCCCGAGAAATCTTGACACCACATTGAATATTGTTAACGAACCCGCCCGGTTGAATTAAATCGTATTAACTCTTGAATCGGCATCTAGCTTTTGATAGGCGACTATACTCTTTTGTTAACTCGTATTCTATACTCTATGGCGATAATGGTGGGTTGCAATCGCAGAAACTACCTCCCTCCCCCCTTCTTCTGGCTGCCACGTGGAAATATTGAACAAGATGATGAGCATGAAATCTTAGCCAACTTTAAAGATCAGGACCTGAGTTCTAATACTGGTCGCGTGTATTTTTTTCAAACTAAAATGGTATGTACATCAGGGGGAATGTTGTATTTCATTTTAATTCTCTTCCACAACCCTCCTCTTTCAAGACGTAAAATAACTTCCGTGTTAAAACTAAACAGCTAAAAGAGAAGTATGTAACTCACTTGCCAGTAAGGAATTTGTGGAATTTAGTTGTGTTTTTATTTAAAGGGGAAAGGGGTTTTGGTGCGTCTTTTACTAGCCGTTCAGAATATTCGCAGCTTTCTCTAAAAGCAGACAATTATATATAAATGCTCCATCGTTCTCTTGAAGAGTTTATATACAAACTCTCATGAACAATAATTATTACCGCCCCAACCTCCTTTTCAGTACACCTGGCTAAGATTGAAGGTAGGTTGTTAACTGGTCGTTTACTTTGGAAAACTGTACAACTTACCGGACTCATTTTTTCTTCGTGAATACTCTCAAAGAGTAAATGGATGAATGCTTGTTTTATTTTTTATATATTCGGGCACTTAAGAATGCTTAGGCTATTATTACCCGAGTCTGGACCATATAGGAATCCGAACTATTCCTATCCCCTAAAATAAATCTCCACCTAAGATCCTTGACCTATGTTCGAACCATTTGAAAAATTGTTGCTTTGTGTTTAGAGCCAAGTGTTACTGCCCGTTCTCCGGGCTATACGGATTGTAATTATGTTTAGTGAGTTAAGGATGATATATGTAGAATTTAGAAGAAAATATACCCGTATTTGCGTTAGGAGAGAGTTAGAAATAATTAAGAAAAAAACTCTTATTACATCCGGCTGATATTTAAACCTCTACTGTTTTGTCAATGGAAAACCAAACCAGATTACATTAAATTCGCGTGACAAAAAGTGTTGATTTTTTTCACCACGTGCCAGTATCCGTTCGGGTTGTATGCATATACTTATATTAATTACGCTTTAGGATAGAGGAGGAAGCGGAAGCTAGAGTATATAGAGGAAATGTATCCGTATTTACCTATAGTAAGAGTGAGAAACAGTTTAGGAAAAAATATCATCACTACACCCGGCCTAGATTCTAACCCCGACCTCTTTGTCACCGGCAAACCAGATGAGTTTGGCCTTTAGACCTCGTGCCCACCGGCGTTGGTTCAAAGAAAGTTATAGGTAGATCCTTCTTCTACGGACTTTTGCGAAGTTAGGATTTGCAGGCCGGGACTCTATGTGTACATCAATCTTGTTAAAGTAGGGTCATTCTCTTACTACTGGCTACGGACCTAGCGGTTACGGGCGTATTGACTGGCCTCAGCAACTCTACCCAGGACAGCTTTATAACTAGAACTAGAAGTACTTTTCTCTTACATTACCTTTTATCGCAATATTTAAATATCCTCACACTTAGTTAAGCCTTACATCACGACCCCATACATTGGCAAGAGGGGTGCAAGAGGTTGGCGGAGTAAGAGAACTCGTGTAACAGGCCAACAAATCACTGACTGTTGGAACCCCCTACAGATGTGTCACATGTGTTAAACCTCCCGGTGCCATTTCTCTTCCAGTTTTAACTCCGTGGAACGTGGTGGTACAGGGACCTGGTGCGGATCAACGGGAGGGGACGACGATGACTTGTTCTTCAACTCTTTCCTCTGAATGGCTCACGATAGTTCGCAGGGGGGAAGCGTGACGTCATATCCAGTCACATTCTTAGTGATGAGCCCTCACCATTAGGCCGTTCCATTAGCAGCATTTCTTAAGGGTCTCAGTGGTAGAGCACCGAGAAGAGTTGGAGACGGTTAGAAATCATGGATTATTTATTTAGGGGTTTGACATTTTTTAATATGACTCTCACCAAAATAAGGCAAAAGTTTTTATCAGTGAAAAAGTTTTTTTAAATGTATGATAAGTTCCATTAAAGCCTATAAAACAATGCCACATTATACTGAATATTTCTGTTGTGACACCATCAAAACGTTATTTTAGAGAGGAACATTTTGCTTTAATATCATAAGTACACATTTTCTCCTAAGGCATAGTTGATTTTTTTTTTTACTTTAAAGTCAAACTTTTAACTTTTTAACTGATCAGAAACCGGGTGATAATTTTGACCTACGTTTTGTTGATACCAATAATTAATAAATATCAAACCATTTCTTCAATAATGCTAGATTTCTAAAGTCTTAGCGCTCTACCATGTAGCACCCTGAAGTGAAGACGTATTAAAACCAAAATAAGAGAGATAGTCCTCGCTGAAGGGTTGGTAATAGTAAAGTCCACAAATCAAAGATCATTTAAATTAAGTGTCACAGTTGTAATTAATTAAAATACCAGTCAATTATTTTTAAATATAGCCAACATATTTTCCCTTTTTAATGTATTTTAAAAACGTCATTAATATTAACTACGAGTTTATTTAACAAACATTATTTTAACACCGTGTCTTATCACCCGATCGGGTTATACATTTATGTGCTAATTACGCTGTGTTAGGGATAGGCAAGGTTGAATTCAGATGAATTGTATCCGTATTTGTGAGTGGAAAAACATTTAGGGTAAAAAAAACTCAGTACACCCGAACTTCTATTCCCCCGTCGTTGTCAGCCCAGTCCATTGCGAGAGTGGCGTCTTATAGTTAGTTAGACCATGCGGCCATTGAAGCGGATATTTAACTTTCATGTTGAACAAATGCGCATAATCAATGTTTAGCCTTCATCATAAGTTAACTTTCAATAAAAAATACATTCAACAATTTAATTTATTGACTTCAAGGAGGGAAAAGCTCGTAAGTTTTATCTAGGATATTTTCTCTGCTTGATTAGTGCTTATTATTGTTTCGCGACGGAAACTAAATTATTATCACGTTAAGAGACTAACTTGACACTAATATGAGCATTGAACACTTTTGAAAACAAAATTTAATAGTGTTACATAATCCCCGTGGAAACGATTTACCGATGCGGATGAAGGTAAATAAAAAATTTTAACGCCGCGTCTTTCTACACATTCGGCTTATAAGCTAATGGTGTTTATTGGTCAGGAAACATATATTTAGAGGAAATGTACCCAAATTTGCGTGGAAAGAAAGTGGAAAACCATTTTGTAGAAAAAACACACTCAGTACACCTGACCGATATTTGAGCCTAGATCTCCCCCTCATCGGTAGTCTATTCTACTGCGAGAGTAGCGCCTTAGACCATGCGGCCATGGTAGCAGATGCTTATCACACTGATTAATCTAGGGGTAAGGAGGTAATTTAGGTTAACACATCAGATTTTCTTAAACGAATGAACTCTAATTGTGGTATATTACATTTTTTATATGGTTTCTCTTTCTAGGCCTATCAATAGTAACCTAATATGGCACTGGAGTATTTTTAGCTTGATTATTGTTGCCCTACTCTTGGCAAGATGAATTTTTTTTTCTAAATGAATACCACTTGAAAAACTTTTTCATTTGCCGTTTTAACAAAATTGGAAAACTGTTATTAAATTTATGCATGTATTTAAAAATAAAAATAAAAACGTATCACACGTACACACAACTATTTTACAAGGTTTTAACTCAATCAAGTTGAAACGTTAGTGCGGACTGATGGTGGTGACACGTTTATTGATTTCGATCAGTCCCTATATTACAATAGAAGTTTACAAGGCCATAGCAGTGAAGTTGTTACCATAACATTCACGTCTATATTATGGTACATGGTTTTAATAGGCGGAAGAAATTCACTGGTAAACAGTTATTAATAGATAGTCAGGCTTAATCGTGACTAATCACGTCCGATCAATTTATACAACCGGCAACCATATTTGGGTATTCACTACTATATAATCTCTAATATGGATTTTAAAATCTTAAGGGGCCTGCTTAGAGAGCTGAGGTATTGCCACTCAGATGTTGAGCTTAGATTAAATATTGACAAGACATTAAACAGTACACGGGTTTGGTGTTAACTGGAATGAACACAACGCTGTTTTTATGATGGTATTCATGTATAGAATTTTAAACATAGTAGACATTTCCCGCTTTGAAAAGTCCCAATATCCACATATTTCGGTTGATCATTAAGAGCTAAATTTCCGAAAAGTCAACTAAGGAAACGAAAGGTAATTTATATAGGAGAATAGAGTAGATATATGTGAATCGAATTAAATAATTGAATAGAGGGTCGTAACACATTGTGTTAGCATTTGTATTTTCCTACTCCCTGTTTGTTCTCCACCTGATGGACAGCTCCCCCCAGTAACGTTATAGACAATTGATTTCTGGCCTTTTTGAATCTCCGCGTCTAAAGAGCCCACCAGTATGGCTTACCTAGAGGTATTTGATTCCTCTGTACCACGTTACTTATACAATGATTTCAAACTTTTCTTATTTAACTAGAGCATGATGGTGTTTTGGCGCATTAAGGTGGGGTGTTTTTGAGCGTGAGCTTAGGGCAATATTTTTGAAGGTGTTTTTAGCATACATATTTTTTGTCCAAAATAAATAAAATATTTCTTTTATAGAAACATTGTTTAGTTTTCTGCCCATGCTAATCTCAACAGCTGTTCTTGAATGTGTGTCAAGGTGTTCTGGAATGCTGTGACATTTTATCTTTATTTAAAAAGTTTGTCACCAAATGCTATTATGCTCATGACAGATCTTCAAGAACTGTTAAGATTAGCATGTACAGAAAACTAAACTCTATGTTTCTATAGAAGAAATATTTGATTTATTTTGGACAAAAAATATTTATGCTATAAAAACTGAAAAATTAATGCACTAAACCGGCGCTCACTAAGGAAAATAGTAGTGATTATATTTATCATCGCAATACAATTGCAACGGGAGTTTTACCTTATTAAAAGGTAGACTAGGCCTGGGTATTTTAGATTGTGATTTTCCGATCATCCTGTATTCATGCAAACGCTGGCGGGTTTGCTTATAATTCGCCCAATCGTGTTATATTAAATTAGATCATTAGATATTTTTAAGTTACTGACCATCCGTGATAGAACTTGATATTTTTTAATGTGCGACCTCCAAACTTGTACTCGAAATTATTTGAGTTCAAGCTCTGCTCTATTTATCTTCTCGTCCCGGCAGCCTCCATCTTCTCTTTTACGTTATATCTGCTCTTCCCCCACCCCTATTCTAGTGGTCCTAACAAAATACGGGGTTGGGTGGGGGTTGAACGGTCAGAAATGAAATTAGGGCAATTTTCTTCGTAGATTACCGACCAAGCTGCTGTCCCCGCGCACCATGTTTATGGGAGGTACCCGAGGGAGGGGTCCACGACCCTCTCCCACTTATAGACGGGCCCTGGCCACATGTGGCCTTGCGATTCCAAGTCTTCTCGGTTGCTGGACATTTGTGTGTGTGTGTGTGTGTGTGTGTGTGTGTGTGTGAGAGAGAGAGATTGTGTGTAAGAGAGTGAGTGTGTGTAAGTAACGGTGAGAGTGAGTGTGTATATGTGTGGGTGAAAGTGAGTGTGTGTAAGAGAAAGTGAGTGTGTGTAAGAGAAAGTGAGTGTGTATGTGTGCGGGAGAAAGAATATTTGTTTGTGAGAGTGTGAGAGATGAAAATATATATGTGGGAGAGAAAGAGAGTGCAGGTGTGTGTGTGTGTGTGTGTGTGTGTGTGTGTGTGTGAAGTAAAGGTATTTCACTCATAAATGGTAATATAACAGTGAGATGATTCACGGTTATAATGTGATGGTCCTGGTGTTAAGATAATTAGCTTTACACACGGTCCTGCCTGGAGAATCTTTCTCGCGCTGGCACTCAAGTGGCTCGTCAAATATTTTTGAGGCCGATACACACAGGATGCTAAGTTAAGTTAAGCTATGCTGTGCTAAGAGTTTGTCAGTTTGGTTTCACGCTAAGCAAAGCAATGTTTCCTCTTTTCACTCCCGAATTCAGTGTTGTTTCTTTCTGGTATGCTCCAGTGAAGTTTAGTTATGATGACATTCTCCAAACGTCTTGTTTGAGTTCAGATTATAGTACCGAGGAAGAAAATATGCTGCCTCTAACATCTGTTTTGAAAGATGAATAAAATTTAGGAGGTGGAAGTTTGACTTGTTCAATTAACGCTCCCATTTTAATATAAACACATGTATTATATATCTAACCCGTATAGAATATTACTTAAATACAAGTGCAACAAACTGAAAACAAAACTTCAACACTTATTTAGTTATTTTCACCAAACCAGCACTGCGTCTGTTCAACACGGAGCCCAAGCTACGTTATGCGCATGCGCAACGTAAGATGTCTCAAGATGGGAGATGGAAAAATTGCTCGGCCAGCAATCGGAAAAAACATAGCGCGGCGTAGCAAGGCATAGCTTAACTTAGCTTAGCTTTCTGTGTGAACCAACACATTTAAATATATGGTCCGCTTTTTTTTCTAAAGAATTAGCAGAGCAA
The DNA here is from genome assembly GCA_902151425.1 of Timema shepardi. Classification (NCBI taxonomy): domain Eukaryota; kingdom Metazoa; phylum Arthropoda; class Insecta; order Phasmatodea; family Timematidae; genus Timema; species Timema shepardi. Next base: position 71,780 of record CABFVX010001963.1, read on the forward strand.
ATCTAAGCTTAGCTTAGCGTTCTGTGTGTACCGAACTTAAGAGAGATATTGGGATTCTGCTGGTGAAGAATTCATTAGCTACTGGCACATTGCAATTGTCATACGATGGTAAGATATCTGATAGTTACCAAAACCTCGTACTTTCAAATACTCATCCCTACGTCAAATCATATGCATTGTAGCCGTCACTTTTTACAGATAGTATCAACGTCGATAAAATATTGTTAATAACATAAATAGGAATGTATTATGTTGGCCACAAAAAATATCAGTTTATTTCACATTTTGATATCAATTCCACTATGGATATGGATTATGGCTGTCCGTATTTAAAATATTATTTTTATCAGTACTCATAACACCATGGCTAGGGATAACTAGCTCTTCTTGGTAGAAATTAGTAGGATAAATGAAAGGAAATGCACTTACATCAGCTTATAAAGGTGATAGGAAACCACATCGATAACTCACATAGGGAACCCCCCCCCCCCCC
>CABFVX010001963.1:72295-83304 GCA_902151425.1 Timema shepardi
ATTTCCCTTTATGAAAATGTCACCATCATCAAATATCTAAATGAACTGCAAGACCAGTATGGTGAGAAAAAACCTCAAAATGAACCAAATTGATTCCATACTTAGCTTTGAAAATATAACACCGGCATCCTTTGCCACATGGTTTAAGGCGTCAAGCTCTACGTAAAATTGATTTTTGGTGGTGGGGAGGAATAAATAATGATATTTAGAAAGTTTTTTGGCAGAAATAAAAACTCGTGGAACATACACCAAATAAAGTTAAAAATTTGATCGCTTTCATAAACAAGGAATTTTTCTCATGATTACACCCCCCCCGCCCCCCCCCCTCTCTCTCTCTCTCACACACACACACACACAAACCATCGAACGTTTTATCCGAAGAGATCTTGAGCGAATATTGAACACGAAACATTTTAATCTTGTAGTTGTTAACTTGAATCTTCTTTCAATAATCTTAGTGTCGACGGATGTCAGCCTTCATTCATCATAATTACGGCCACACAAGCGTTGCACGATTTGCTGTGTTTACCTAGCCAGTCTTGCAACAGTGGCGGAGTTGTGTGAAGTATTATCTTCTTGTAGCTTAGCTTTATACGAACCCAACCTTTCATTATTATTATTATTATTATTATTATTATTATTATTAGCACCGCGTCTTACTGCCCGTTCGGGTTATACGCACTTACACTAATGTGTAATGGTAGGGTGATTGTGAAATGAAATGGAGGACCTACAGTTTAACGTGGAATCCGAACTACGGTGGAGGCCTAGCATTCCCCACATTCACAAGATGTATTGTCAGAGGTGAAGGAAGGGTTTGGTAATCAGATAAATCTATGCCGGGACCGAGGATTGAACCCCGGCCGCCAACACAGAAGTCTGACACCTTACCCCTAGACCACCAGGTCACCCCATTATTATTATTATTATTATTAATTACATATTAAAAGCCTACATGGTGCTCATGCTATTAGATGCTTGTCTTAGCTTAATTCTAAGACAAGCTCAGCAACCAAACTTGCAGACTAAATTTACCACATAGTGAAGTGAAACAAATGTAGAAATAATGAATTAGCAGCCCTTATATCGAAAGATGTACGCAGCATTAACGTGGGACAATAACTTAGAACGCTTCTCAGCTATTAACACCTGATACAAGCAGACTTAAGCAAAATTTAAATCGCATGGATCAAAAATCTCAAAGCTATTTTCTCAGAAATGACAATCCCAAAAAATAAACACTCGTGAATTGCCTGAATCTTGTTGCTTGTTTTTAAGAATAACAGTTTGTTTCACTTTGACGTGAACGTTGGCTTGATTTGTTTTTTGAGTTGTTCAAATAATGGGCTCAGAACACTTGGCGCCAGAGGGAAATTGCATCATTTCACATCTGCATGTCAAGCAAACGATGATGCCGAGGTCAGAACACTTTCACCAACCAAAGGACTACTTTCGAGGTGAGGTCAACTTGTACAACTGAACATTTAGTTTGAAACAGACATAAATAAATTTTATTTAGTGTCGTTTTGTTTCAGGAGCTTAACTTTCAGTGCCTGACCTAACACAATTTGTAATAATTCCAAAAGAAACTTCTTCTATTTATACATTACGGACATAAAACTAGATTGCACTGCCTCTGGCAAATATACATGACTTGCCCCTCCTACCCATCCTCTCCAAACAAGTTCGTTAATAATCATATTAATGACCGTTGGTGCAAGTGGAGTACGTCAGAATTAATTACTTTAAATAACTAACTGACTATATACAAATTCATAAAATTACTACTTACACCTTATATTTCCATTTTTTTTTTAGAAACGTATAACCTAAAATGAAATTAACTCGGTCACATCGTTATATAAAATAATTATTCAAAAAAGGTAAAATATATTTGTAAAAATATATATTTTACGAACCAATTTGTCTCAAGGTTGATCAATTATCTTTCATTTTATTTTAATTTGGAAGATAGTATAATGTATGTGAAAATCAACAGACATGAATAATTCCAACACGCTATAAATGTGGTTAAATCATGTCTGTATGTTATTCAATAAATAATTAAAACATAATGATTGCCATCATGTAAGCATCTTTCAAAAGTTATCTTGTCTACTTAATGTTTATCTTAAAAATAATGCCCATTTCTTCCTCTTCGTGATAATAAAGGTGTTATAAAGCTCCTATGTAAATTATCTGTTAACATATTCATCAGTTATTCATGAAAACAAATTGATCATCATCACTTACATGCGAATGATATAACAGCAAACGTAAAACATTTTGTTTTCCATTTTAACTTTAATTAAAAAATTAAACGTCAATCATTCGAGGAAGTTTTAATCTCATAGCATTTGTTAGTTTTCATAACTATTAGTTCTGTGAATGCTAGGTACAGCATGCTAAGAAGAATTATGTTATTATTGTTAATACAATCTTAAGATTTCTCTTTGAAGAATATTTTCTTTGGATCTCAAGGTTAAAGATCTCCTATTTATATTTGGGAGAAAACAAATGAACACCATATTAATTGGTGTATTATATTCATATAGAATTATCCTTGTTCACGTTGTGTACGTCACTCTCTCAGTAGGCCTAAATGCTTTTTTAAACCTATGCATATGTAACTTGGCCTAGGTTTCCGTCCCTGCCAAATTTGTCTAAAATTGGTTCTTACATTCAGCCAGAGTAACAGCTGGTTACATGGCTTAAGACGTCAGCCCCACAATATAATATGTCCAAATTAATTAGTTAAAATTGGTCCACGCATTTGACCGTAATCGTGGAGCAAACAGACGGGCATATGAAACGCCAAACGATCGAGTGAAAACAGTACCTTTGCTTCGCTTGGTCAACAAATTATTTTATTTTTAAATATTTTTAAGGGGACTAAATTTGTTATATGTCTAAACTACACAAACAATCTTAATGTATTTAAAAATAGTAGTGTTAATTGTTATTTTTTATTCTGTTCCGAGGAGAATGTGGAAAATGGGACAGTTTCTGTTCGACGAAGAGTTTCTAAAACTTTTATGCGCACCTCACTGGTGAGACGCGAGGGTGTTTCAGGTTACGAACAGTATAGCTCCTATAATATATTCAAACGTATTGTTCAGCTCCTCCGACTTGGTGAAGTGCTAGTTAACTGTAGAACAAATCGCATTCTGTTTTGACAAACGAATCAATAAAAATTAAGCATTGAAACCGATTGGAAGCTGAAAATGACCTTCATCTGTGGCTTCAAAAATACAAACAAACCTAAAGCATATCTACGATAAAAGACAAATATTTCCCACTGACAGAGATTATATGAAAGTATTCTACACAGCTTAATATTGTTCACGTAAAGTATTTATGTCATGAAATGTAAAACCATAATATTAAAATATTATTATTTTATGCGAATCTATAAAACTTTTATTGTTTTTAATATTTGACCATTAATTTCAGAAAATCAAGTAGTCCATGCGAAAAAGAGATACTTTTATCTTAATTTTAACATAAAAGAGTATTTGAAGAAATAAATTAGGTGAATTAGTAATTGTTTGCACTGTCATTTGAGGATCGAGTGTAAAAAGGTTTGAGAAACCCGGTACAATAGGAAAGGAAGGTATATTCCATTCACGGTAGGAATTACTCTCTGAAAGGTTTTTTTCCTACCAATATCCTACTATATAGTAGATTTATGGTAGGGAAATAGGCCTTTCAGAAGTCAATTCCTACGGTGAATGGAATATAGATAGATAGTTGACACTAAAATGGACGGGTGCAACTACTTTTGGAAGCACGTCTTACTTTCTAGGCTACCCAAAATAATAACGTCATTGAGGAAGATAGACTTTAGAAAAAGTGTCCACAATTGAGTGGAGTGAAAGAGTGGGGAAACCATCTAGAAAAACACACACACTCTCAGTACACCCAGCCGGAATTGAAACCACGACCTCTATGTCACTGGCAATCCAGACTAGTCGAGTTTGAAATTAAGTCCGCACATACTTACATACGCGCATACGTAAAGTCTGTTCAGCGTAGGAATTGTTTTCTGAAAGGCCTTTTTCCCTACCAGAAATCTATTATATAGTAGGATATTGGTAGTAAAAAAGACTTTTCAGAGAGTAATTCCTACCATGAATGGAGTTTACACACACACACATACATATATATTATATATGTATATACTCTCACACACACATATCTACCTAAATACGCAGTTCACTTACGGGGTTGGCAACCTCTAAAACAAAATCTATCCTCACTAACCTCCACACTTCCCTATCCTTGCATACTCTTAGTGTTTATCTTTTTCACAAATTCATCAACAACATATCCAGCCACGTCTTACACATCATTGATCAACACATTTAACCTTTATACATTTTATTCGTCACTCGATACACACTCATCCTTTTAACATGCCCAAACCAGCGTAAAACACTTCTTTCACATTGACCTATTGGAGTCCCTTTCAAACCACACTCCTTCGGCACCCATTCATTACTGACTTTGTCCATATGAGTTACAACCGCATTCACCTTGTTCATGTGTTTCCCCTAACAAACCCACGCTTTACATCCATTAAACAATGTTGGCGTTAACACACTTTTATGTACCGCCATCTTCGCCTCTTTCGATACCATTTCCACATACATCCAACTATTCTCCGAGTCCGAGATACATTCACCCGTCTGTCTATTTCACAACGAGATTTATCTTTAATATTAAAATATTTCCCTTGGACGTTTTTACGGGAACATTCAAAACTAATTATACCCATGCTGCCTTATTGTCATGTGATCATGACAAGGTCAAAATGTAATATTGATTTTTTAATTAAGTCCAGTAATTTAATATATTTTTTGCTCCGATAGTTTTGTTTCAAGAGCACTAATTACCCCCCTTGAGGCCCTGAGTGATTATATAAAACATTTTCTTAATTATTTTACTACCTCGCTGAGAAGCTTTTGGAAATAGTACATAGCATACAGGATGCAATCAAATAAATTAAGCTGTAGTTTAACATTTTATAACTTCCTCGAGATGGTGTGAGTCTTCCCTCCCTTCGTATACATCTCACAAACTAAACAACATAAATACACTTTTACTTTGGAGACCGGGGTTCGAACACGACCGGACCGGCTGTGGTGGTTTCATCGAAACAAGGTTTAACATCTTCACATCGGAACTATTACCCTTCCCCCCCTCTCACTCCTCCCCTCTGGAAAAATTCCGTCATCAGCCTTGCAACCAGGAAGGTTGATTGCGTGAACAGTATAGTGTGTTCGATCTCAGGGATTCAGCGCTCAATTCTGATCTGGGACACTTTTTTATATTCACAGCTAGGGTTTTCGATCTCTTACACAGATGACTAGTGATATGTTTCTTATCTGATTCACCGCTCTTACTCCTATCCTATAATCCCCTCTTAAATAAGACCTTGGATGGGGTTGTAAGCATTTAGATGTTGATCTTTGGTTTTTGACCATTTAAAAGAGATTCTGCTTCGAATAAAGTTTGTTTTAGCTCCTCGTCTTACTGCACGTTCGGGTTATACGCTTGTGTATACCTATTAATTATTACGCTAGTGGGGTCAAGAATGATGAAGGCTGACTTTAGAGGAAGTGTACCCATATTTGCGTGAAGACAAATTGGGAAACCATTGAGGAAAAACCATCCTTAGTACACCCGACCATGACTGAACCACGATCTCCCCATCCTCGGCAGTCCGGTCTATTGAGAGAATAGCACCTTTGACAATGTGACCACCGGAGCAGGTGGGATCCTGTTGGAAAGGGATTTTAACTATTCGTGTTATGCAAAACAGAGGGGTATGGGTGATTCGAAGCTTATTCTAAGTTCAGTCTCAGGCGGAAATAACCCTCGCTTTAAAACCGCCTGGAAACAATAAACTTGAACCTACCGATGGTTTTAATCAAAATCCTACAGAAGGGGATGGTTCATCATCGCCCCAACTATGTGAGTTGCGTCTGATCTTTACCATATGAATGGTTATTAGGTAGTGTAGTTTTATTAGAGGTGCTTAACTTGCAATTACTGAACTAATTAATTGTATAACCACACAACTTATAAACTACTTTCACTCTAATACAAAAAACAGTACCCAGGCTTTAAATTGACCAATGTGTAAGGATAAGCCCTAATTCCATCAATGATAGATTTTTATGTCATGCCTGATCGAACCCGCGACTCTTGGCTCAGTAGACAGACGCGCACCGACTGAGCTAAGGTGTTGGACGTTCATATATTACATATAAATAATAAATATTTATTTTCACAAATTCATCAAAAAGCAGTTTCAATTATCACGCTTCCTACAGAAAATATTTTCTCTTAGAGGTCCAATCGATATTATTTCTTTCTATCGCTTTTTATTTTTGTGAAACATTCTGTATTCGATGACTAACAAACTTTTGTTCTAAAGTGAACATTGTTGGGGTCTTTCCTTAACAGTTTCATTGATATAAAAAACTATTATTTTAGTATATTCATTGAAATTTATCAAGGTTTATCTAATATATCATTAAAACATCAATAAATATGGTGTTTTTTTATGGCAATTAAAACAACACAAATACAAAGTTGTTCTTTATGGGTGTGAAACGTGGTCTCTTACTTTACATGACGAAAACAAATTTAGGATGTTCGAAAATAAGGTGCCTAAGAAGACATTTTGTTCAAAAAGGAATGAAGATACTAAAGAGTGGAGGAGGTCACATAATGATGAGTTACATAGCCTGTACTCATCACATTGTTAGGATAATAAAGTCTCGTAGATTACGGTAGGCAGGACATGCAGCACGAATGGGATAATCTATAACCGTGTTTTTAGGGTATTGACTGGCAAACCCAATGGGGTGAGATCATTGGATGATGCAGTTGGGAGAATAACATTAGAATGAACCTGAAAGAGATAAGTTGTCATGAGGTGGACTGGATAGAACTAGTTCAAATTAGAAATAGGTGGTGAACTTTTGTAAGTACGGCAATTAACTTTCCAGTTCCTAATGCCATAGGGCATTGAGTAAATAAGTAATTAAAACATTAGATAATATCCCCAAAAATGTGCTTCGCCGATAAATGGATTACAAATTGCTTCCTAACAAAAAAATGTGTTACAGATGAAGGGTTTGTTTTGAGTGCACCAATATATTTTTTAAATAATTTAATATTTGAAATAAAATAAGTTAAAATTGACTTAGAGAAATAATTGTTATTATTGTTATTTATATATAAAAGACAATAAAATTATATTAAAACGGCTATATCGGTTATCTTCTTATTTAAAAGATTGAGTTGATACATTTCACCGTCACTTTATAAACAGTATTGTATTATGATAATTAAATGGGAGCATATATTGAAGCTCACTCTTACAATCAAAGGCGGGCCCATCAATTGAATGCAACTTATACCAATAGCAGCAACCTGTACTCCACTATAATGACGTGTAAGTATCCTGAGTGCACACTAAGTGCTTGTCGAACTACCTAGAAACAAACAATAGACCATTATCCCAGCACTTGCCGGTCACACTTTTACTTACGCATCCCATATTTACGTACCAGTTCAGAGTCAGTCCCCTGTGACCGAGTGGTTAGAGTGGTCACCTGTATAGTGGGCTCAGGTTCGATCTTTTGTTGTGCTCTTGGTGTGTACGGACAAGTCCTTCTATCGAATTAGTTTGTATCTAGGCTCTAGATGCTAGATCTTGGTGTGTGGTATCGAACTTTTTGCCCTAGGTTAAGATATTGTGTAAGTCGTGTTCTGATATAATTGGTGTGTTTAGCAGATATGTTAAATATTACAAGCAAAAACTTATCCGTTTTACCTCTATTTTTATTATAAGTATACGTAAAGGCCAACGCTAGAAATTAATGACGTAAAGTATCTAACTTGCTGGAGCAGAATAATGAGGGTGACATTTAAGAAGAGGCTCAAGAACCACGTCGGGGAAAACCAAGTTTTCATCCAACACTTTTGGAAAAAAAAAGAATTACATTATCAACCATGATTATCGAAAATTTATAAAGCGTTGGTTTTTGCACGATCAGACACTTTGGTTCAAATCCAGGGGGTGTTGAAGATTAAGTCAGTGTGGTTAAAAAGGTACAAGGGACAAGTTACAAGGGACTTGGCAGTTCACGTTGAATGAGGTCCCACCGGGCGTTAATAGCCCCGCGCTTAATATCACATTACTTATTAGAATAAATTTCTGTGACATAATTGCACATACTATATCATTAGAGATATTAAAGTTTGGTAAACCATTTTCATAAATATTTTATCTTAAACTACTCTTAAATATTTTTTCCGGAAAAAAAAGTAGTAAAATTAATATGGTTATTTATCATGTAAAACACTTCCCAGATTAAAATTGTTTGAGCCATTTTTGTAAAATTTTGATATTTCAAAAATCAGTTCTCTCCTAATTTTAGAGATAGAATTTAGATCACAATTTCACTTCGAGGAATGACCATATAGGGATCTAAATATCAACTTTAAACAAAATTGATCAAATCGTTTCGACCGTAGCCTCAGGTGTAGACAGACACCGAAATTTAAAAATGCTTTTGGAGTTCGAACTCACATAAACGTCAAAATATATCCTAAGCTCTAAGCAAAAAAAAGCTCTTTTAACACTTGTTTTATATGGGATATTTAAACATTCAATCCTCCGTGCCTCGTTCAGCTCTAGTCGACTGAGCACACGGTGGTGTAGAGAGGAACTGTCTCTCGAGGGCGTAACTACCTTCCGAACTAAAGGAAGACTGGAGAGGGCTGAGGACGTCTGTAATTTGGACGAGCTGGCAAGACACAGGGCAGCAGCATCTCTCTCTTAACGAGTAGTTCGGGGATACCCACAGCCTCTTCAACTGCGCAAGGGATGGGAGGGGTCGGGGGAAGGGCGTTCGTTACCTTCCAATAACTCTTGAAAAGCGCTCGCGGCGGGTTAGTGTTGCGCTTAGGAAATAAAATTACTCGCGCCGACAGGCTGTTTCGGAAACAGGTTCACACAGTACTGTTGTTATATTATTTCCTAGAAATGTTATAACCGGGCCGATTCTGGAGCACATCTCGGATTCTTTTTATCACTTAAATTTGCGGGGGAAATCAGTTTAGAATGTAGATGCTCAAGAATGAACTCAAGAATATGGAGCTAGGACTCAGTTGTGTTCTAAAGCGTCGAGTAGCTGTCTTTTAGATGATGACGTACCACCTTTTAGAAACCGATTTGATGTCCGATTGTTTCGGAATTGAGTATTCATTTATGGGAAGGAACAACTACGAGGTACCGGTAATTGATTATAGTGTGGTTCTAGGTGCTAATTATACAACTTGTGCTAAAAGCTTTTTTTTTAATAACACCAGGCTAATCACATTAAAGAATTTCAAAATCAATGCTCCAAGGCTCGATTTCTACTACCACTATTGAATGGGTTTTCACGTGCACCTTTAAATATAGAATATTTGAATAACATTTTTAACCAAATTTAGATGGGTGAGTAATATAAATTGCACCAGTATTCACTTGAAAAGAAAATGGAAATAAAATATCTATAAGGAAATATTATCAAAGTGCAGCCAGTCGGAAAGGAAGACTATCCTTTTGTATTGGAACTAAGGTGTATATTCAATCCTCGGTCCCGGCAAAGATTTATTTGATTACCAAACCCTTCCTTCACCTCTGACAAGACATCTTGTGAATGTGAGGAATGCCAGGCTTCCACCGTGGTTCGGATTCCACGTTAAAATGTAGGTCCTTCATTTCATCTCACAATCACCCTACCATTACATATTAGCGTAAGTGCGTATAACCCGAACGGGTAGTAAGACGCGGTGCTAATAATAATAATAATAATAATAATAATAATAATAATGTGTATATTGCGGAAAACCTTACCGCTATAGATAATTTTTGAGCTAATATAGTTGATAGCTTTATTTAATTATCTTAAATATACGTAAAGAATTAACTGTCTATTTTTATAGTTGAGCATCTCGAATTGTATATTCCAAAATGTTCACATAGAACGTATCATGCTTCCTGGGGGGTAACGTGATTTGATATTCAAATCTATTTGCGATGCCCAACTTAAAATTACGATACTCCGTAGATATAATATTTATTTTTTAATGTTTATCGTGATGATAGTGCATTTTAGACGCTTTACACCATCTTAAAAGCGTTGGGCTACGACTTATGAAAAGAGATAAAGGAACCCTAGACTGAACGAATAAAACTAAAGTGAGTTATAATGGTTTAATTAGCACTCCCGCCTTCTCAATGAGTCAACATATATACATAAATTAATACATATATACATACATACATACATACATACATACATACATACATACATACATACATACATACATATATATATATTACTTGTCCTGGTGTCGCATCAAAATGAAACAGTCACGTATGAAAATGGGTGTGTACTGGTCGCATAAGGAAAGGGGTGGGGTAAGGAGAGGTTTTTTATTTTACTGCGTGCGTAGATTAAAGGTGTAAATGTTGTGAGAGAGCCAGTATTTCAAATCTATGTCTGTTAACATTATTCAGAGACTTAACCTTATTTCATTTCTTTTAAAATATAGTTGAATTTACTTGCTTTAAGCTTTATTTAGAGATTGTTATATTTACACTAATGAGGGAGCTGATGTAAAAGGTGGAGTTTAAAGGCAGTGCACACGCATTTGAATGGAAGAAGAGTGGAAAGATGTAGGAGAAACCACTTAATTTCACTCAGCCGGGATTTTAACACTCACTTTTTTTTATCTTCACCGGTGAATTAGACAAGGATGCCTAAGTCTTTGTCCACGTACCCACCGGTGGGAGTTTATTTATTTTTAAACCTTTTGTTTAGTAAGCTATTGCTGAAAGTACATACAAAAATATTCTCGAATAATAATTCACACATTTTTCGGGGTTGTCATTCATTAAGCCAGATTCCGACTCTCTCACGCATATTCTCTTCCCCCCC
>CABFVX010001963.1:85212-133238 GCA_902151425.1 Timema shepardi
CCTCCCCACCCCCACACACAAACATCCTCAAATAACTTAGGGTTGACGGATACTTCTTGAGTGATAAATATCCGAATCACCTCTCCCTTCGGAGGGGAAGTAAATCCGTCGGTCCCATATCGATTGTGGCATGTAAGAGAACCCTGGTACGTATGTGAAAATACCTTTCCCGGCCAAATTGGTTGGCACTTTCACTCTCACTCATAGAAATTCTCGTGTGCTGATATAATCAGTCGGTTCAGAAAGTGCACGTTAAAAAATAAATATAGATAAACATAGTTCATAAGTAAACCAAATTTTGAAATAACACACCACAATTTAAATTTAGAGATAGCAGAATATTTGCAATGAATGTCAACGCTGCACAAGGTCACCGCCGTAAGTAAAATATTTACTTTTATTTATTTTAAATATATAACCTAGCATGCTTGTTTGTAATTTATTATTATTATTATTAATAATAAGTAATGTTATTTGTGTGTTGCAAATTATTATTTATCTTTATTAACAATTTGCTTACTTATTTCATGAAACATATATATATATATTTTTAATAAGACATAACTGACCTTTCGTAGTTTACGAATCTATACTATATTTCGTTTGTCTGGATAAGTGTTTTCTGAGTACCTACTAAAAAAAAACTCTTAGCGTCAGCCCACAAGAGAATTATTTGAAATATTTGCAAAATAATTGGAACTGTCTTCTTTAACTTTTAATTGTATTTTAACCATAAAATAGTTGTCAACTTTAACTTATAATTTATTTCAATTTCAATTTTATTAATTTATGTTGTCAGTTATTGAATTAGTTTACTGTTCACTCTTTCATGTTTAATTTATTAAATTTACCTTACTTCATAATTAATAAACCTATCAAACCTTTTCATTCATTGAACATTAACATCTCGACGACCGAGTGTGGAGTAAGTAATTGCGATGCAATAGGCTGATTGGCAATATAAACATACCATTACTTTAACCTTTCTTGTATTCAAATAATCTCATCTCTTATTACTAAAACAATTATTTTTAAACAATATTGTTTTGTAAAGTTTGCAATTTTTATTATTGTCGTGGTATTGTAATTAACATAATCACAATCACGAGGTAATAAAACACAAACAAAACTCCATGACGTCAGCCCGGAAGCGAACTATACCAACCGAGCGGCCACCGTATGTTGGCGAAGATAATGCCAACATTTGCGGATAGAGGGTGTCATGGGGTCGACTTCAAGCCGTTAATCTCAGTTTTCTAGACCGGCGCCGCTACTTTTCGATTCGGGTAGTTCCTCATTTATCCTCACGAGGCTGAATTGACCCCGTTCCAGACCCACTGCTTAGCGGAAAAATCTGGAAGTACTGATGATCGAACACGGGACATCTGGATTTGTATCCAAGAACTCTGACCACAGAGGTGGTCAGTTATAAACAAATGGGGATGCAAATTGTTCCCTTTTTGATCTTCTGAAAAATTGTGTTACATATAGTCACATTTGAATTATCTCACTCATCAAGCTTCCAGATGGACCTGAAGTTTAAATATATTATCAGATATAATCAATTTTAAAAGTCGCGTTATTTCAACACTCAAACAGTTTATATTTGTGTGACGTCAATGTAAGCTTTTACCCTCCAATGCAAAAATCTCAATGGCTTAATGACTTCACTGACAATGTGACGTTGCAGCATTCATAAACCTACTCATATTTATTTATCTGTCAAAACAAAAAACTCTATCGACGAAATTTGTTTCCAAGGTAATCCCATTTCACCCTCGTGTCACAAAACGGTTCCATCCATTTGCACACGTCTGTTTTAAAAATAAACTCGAAGAGTGATACTCGCTTGGAATTCATTTCAATATGTAAATTAAATCATGATGCAAAGTGTCTGAGCGCTAGTTTATTGTTTCTGTTCCCACGGGGATTCCACTTGTTTCGAGCTACCGGCTACATTAATATAATCCTATTTATGGAAGTTAATGTACACTTTATAAACACAATTTTAAGTTACATCCCACCCACATTAACGGGCACGTGGATTAAATGTCAGGCTCATATGGTCTAGATTTACAGTTACGTGGAGGTCGGGTTTCAACTCTCGAATGGGTATACTAAGGATGGTTTTAACCAAATGGTTTCCCACTTTACCTACATGCAAATCTGGGAACATTTTCTCTAAACTCTATTTTCCTCATTCATACCACATTCACCTAGGTAAAATGCGTGTAGCCTGTACGGGTAGTATTATTATTATTAGCACCGCGTCTTACTACCCGTTCGGGTTATACGCACTTACGCTAATGTGTAATGGTAGGGTGATTGTGAGATGAAATGGAGGACTTATAGTTTAACGTGGAATCCGAACCACGGTGGAGGCCTGGCATTCCCCACATTCACAAGATGTCTTGTCAGAGGTGAAGGAAGGGTTTGGTAATCATATATCCGTGCCGGGACTGAGGATTGAACCCCGGACCCCCAGCACAGAAGTCTGACACCTTACCCCTAGACCGGCAGGTCACCTCAAATGCGTATAGCGTATACGATTATTCCAGATGGGTAGAGATATTCGCTGCACGTAAAGATACATCACTTTACGGCTTACAAACTATTATGGCCTAGTACCGGTACAGCACACCTAAGCAATAAGGACCCAACCCTAGCACCTGTTGGTATAATTAACTTACACTTTCTAAATAAATCATAAGCACACGACCTATAAACTATCTTAACCTAGAACATTACGCCTGATACTACACACCCAGCTCTAGTACCTTGGTATTCAATAATTGGGTATGAGCACAAATACAAACATTAAATATCACCACACCAACATCGCCCGGAATCTAACCAGGGTCCAATAGTATTATGGTCGGTGGTTATAATCACTCATCCACAAGTACCTGTAGCAAGAACATGTTTATGGATAATAGTAAGAATACATAAGCAAATATTATTATATTCTGGTAATGCCTGGAATAAAACTAGATCCCCCTTGACTTTCAATCATTTCCCCTTACCACTCATACATAGGCACCGGTAGCTCGTGTGTAGGAGCTAATAATCTTCACGGAATTCTGAGAGTTTCGTCACGTGATCCACTTCCCCTCAACCTCCTCTAAGAAGACATTAACATAAGAAATAATCCCACTCGTTTCTCAGCGATGTTGTTTAATGGCTGGTTGTAGGCTTTTTAAGCCTATATTTACTTGACAAATAAAAAATGTCCCCCGGTCCAGGAATGGGACTAATAATATGTTGTCTCTTAAGGTAGCAGGTATTAAAATTTCTAGAGGCAAGGTGAGTTTCTACTAGCTTCCTCACTTTCCTGTCCAACCATTAATTTAGTGTTTTCATAAAAAATAAACCTTTTGCTACGCTTATTTTGAAACATGATGAAAAATGTTATCCACATATAAAATCTTTGGTAACGTTTTCAACTATCTTCTTTTTTATCTCCGCATTCGTTATACTTACATTCGTCACGCAAATCCCAGAAGGCTAACATGCTTGACATGAAAATAAATGTTTCTTTAATTTGCATATTACCGTACAGTATTAATTTAAAGAGGCTAAAAGTAAACAAATCGCTTATTCATACAGATTCACGCATCAACAAATATCATCTCTCCCCACAGAAATACGATATAATGCTGTTTTAATATTGGTATGCGGAGCTCGGCTGGATTCTAAATACATCTAATCACGTCACTTAATAAGACATGTATATTGTGTATATATAAAACTTTTGTAATATATACAAAGTATCAGAGGCGTAGGTAACATTTTGAAAAGGAAGAAACTAAAACAACAGACCATACATAAGTCACGACAAAGCTGGAAATGACCACACTCAACAAGAAAACGAAAAATAAGTACTTTTTATCTTTCCCTGACATTTAAAAACTGGATTTAAACTAAAATATCTTAAAATAGTTTGAATGCTCTGATTATACAAAACAATATAGTCACTAAGCATAAATAAATTGATCTTGATATTTTGATGAAAATTTACTATAATACTCCTGTAGAGATTAACGTTTTGTCAAATGTTATCAAATATCACATTTAATTATATTCTGCCTTATATTGGTGCGCTATTCATATTATAGTAGAAATTTAAAAAATAAGGTTACTTAATTCGAAGCCACGAATAAAATATGTATTTTTATGAAAAAATGTTATAATGATTTTGACTAAATTAACTTTTTTTTTTCAAAGTTGAAGATACCAAAAATAATAATTGTTCAATGCATGAATTTGATCCAGTTTAGCTAAAGCAAAGAATGTTTAGTCAAGGTCAGATTTCGGCAACCTACGGCACGTGAGCCAGGAGAGGCACGTGGAACAATTTTCAGTAATACACTTAGTGCTTTGAATAAAAATAAAAATAAACTTTATTTTTAATTAAAACCATTGATGTGAGTAATAATTTTAATAACAACCTGTGTTATTTTTCAATGATGCAATTGTTTTGTTTCATAATTTCAAAATAATGCCTTCAGAACTTAAATTATGTGAATCATATTTATAACTTTGATATTTATTCTGATTTATCTAATTTATATTAAAATATTAAATGGTCAAGAAAAAGTAGTTTTTTTTAGCACCGCGTCCTACTACTCTTTCGGGTCATACGCTTACATACTAATTATACTAATGGGTTACGAATTGGGGAGGTTGACTATAGAGGAAGTGAACCCTTATTTGCGTGGAGGGATAGTATAAAATCATTTAGCAGAGATTTGAACCTCGATCTCCCCGTCCTAGGCAGTCCAGCTCAACACGATCACAAAGATAAAGTATTAACAATTTTGGTGATATATAAGAGCTGGGGTAGAAGTGAGACTGTCGTGTCAGCAACTTTTACTAGAGTAAGAAGGACCTGGGTTGATACCTGGCAGGTCCTCTCGCCTACTCTAGCGCTCGTCCATGCCTTTGCCTTTCGTACACGGCTCCTACGTACCAATTGCCTCTACTACCGGTATTAGCTCTCTTTAGTCTCAATGATCTAGTATAGTGGTTCTCAAACTTTGTTTTTAGATTGTACCCCTTGGTCATGACTAAAAGTTTAATGTACCCCCAAGATAAAAAAAATAATCAAAATTACAGGTTTAAAAAAACTATGACCACATGGTATATTATTGATTTATTTAATCTCTTGGGAAAAACAATCTGTAATCAAAATATTTCAAATGTGGAATAGCCATTTAGAGAGAATCCTACTGTTATATCCCTAACATTAAGAATCGTAATGATAATTTTAATAAAACATAATTTTATTGTAAGAAGTCCAGATAATTTTTTTATATATTTTCTTCACAAACTCGTTCAAAAATAAAGAAAAAAAGTAAACCTAAACACAATATTTTCAAATCAAAATTTTTAATTGTAATTCTCGAGCTGATCCCAAAAGTTTTCACTGAGAAATGTGTGGCTGCATGGCTTGGCACAAATTTTTGATGTCTGATTGCCCAGTTGAATTTTTAAAGCGCAGGTCTGGCTCCAAATTTAGCCTATATCTATACTTATTTTTAAAGTACACCATAGATGAAAAACCACTCTTACAGAGATATGTTGTTGAATGAGGCATAATAAATTTGATGGCACAGTCAGCGATATGAGGAAACTCGTTCAGCCTTTACAAACAAAAGTCTGCCAAAGACCTGCCAAACAAATTTTCTTGAGACTGGATTTGATGGTTTCATCACAGGACAGTTCAATAATTTCTTTCATTGGAAATAAGTTTGGTATACTGAAGTCTTCCACTGTATAAAAAGGGCCTCGCATGCAGAACTCGCTCCCTAAATCCTCAGGAAAATATTCGCCAAATTCTTTAATCAAATCCAGACAATCTCTTATATCGTTGACATCAGAATCATGAATTTGTATTCTACGAAATTTTATAAAGACGGAAAGAATTACAACTGTCCCTTCATAACTTCTTTTGTTGAAAATTAAAGTTTATTTTATAAAGCTCTTATTTTGTCATGAACCATGAAGGGGGTTGTGTGTTTACCCTGCATACCTTTATTTCAGCTCATTCAGTCGCTGAAATACGTCAGCCATGAAAGTTAGCCTGCACAGCCACTGCTCATTTGTAAATCTGTCACTAAACTCACACTTGCTGTCAGAGAGGAAAACTCTTAACTCCTCGTCTCATTTCATACAAACGAGCAAGCCACCTTAACACGCATTCTATGTTTGAGTAACATTGTCATGAATAGGCCGATATATAATACATAAACACAAATAGATTGGAACTAATTAATATATAAAAATCGCCGCAATATATATCTACAACTGCATTGCGAGTTTGAGTAATATCGCCGAGAAAGAGAGAAAGTATGTCATCAAGTCATGACTTCGGGAAAGATGATAAAAATTACTCTAAATATAAGAAAGATAACTGATAATTTATAGGGTTGAAGATTCCCAGAAATCTGTCTCCAGCCGAGATCAAATGGGGGGAAAAGATGGGTGAAAATAATCAGATAACGGTAAAAGCCAACAACTAGGGCTTTTAATAAGTATATTGTTATTTTGCCAACTTTCCCTTGATATCTGCTCGCGTGGCCCCTGAAAGGTGTTTGCTTACCCCTGGGGGTACGCGTACCCCAGTTTGAGAACCGCTGATCTAGTACCCGACCAATCAACAGCGATTGTGTTATTTTTGGTTGCAATAATTATTGTTATATTACGTGCCGTAATAAGTTTTCTCGACACTAAACTAATTAAAGACATGGTGCATATTGTTTAGAATTGCTGTTATTGTTTGGTAGTAAATGATGTTGCTTAAAACTGACGCTCTACTTTGGCAATATCTACATTACAAAACAAGCAATATATACAAGCTACCAGAAAATACCTTATTTACGGTTATATTAATTTGGAATAATTATGCCCATTATGTAAATACTCGTAATGGAATAAAATTATACAAAGTTATTTTTAAATTAATTTAGGCACGTCTAGTACAAAAATTATTCATTAGAGGTTGGTTTATATTTATATATACGGTGTTCATAGAATATAAGCCCGGTGGAATAGAATATATATACCATACATAGGAAGCCTGTTGGGGCTATCTATCATGTTCGGGCTTAAATTCTCTAACTAGATTAAAAGTTATGTGGAAGCAAAACTCAAAAGCAGATAAAACACTCAGTAAACTTTAATGATTACGGTATTTTCTCTATTATAAAAGAAAGAGTTGAATAAAATATATATAATTGTGTTTAAGCTTATGACTGAACTAAGTTTCATCTAAAAAATTGAAGCGTCAAAAATGTGGATCTCAATTTTATATTTTCATAACTAAAGTTAACAATTGTGTCAGAAGAGTCTTTATAACATGAATAATAAACACAAAACTTTCTTACACGAACTCTAGATTCGAGAAGTCACCAACTCGTTGACAGAAAAAGTATTTGAAAGGCGTTTTTTTTATTGGGAACTCATGATTGATTCCTCATTTCTCGACAGACAGACTGACTGACAGTCGTTCAGCGATAGACCCACAGGCGTGTCCTGACTGAATGAATTGTCCCCATTATGTGCCATGATCAATACTGTCCATCAGACAGACGGTCCAAAACTTTTCCCCGCAGAGGCAACAGAGCCTGGGGAAATTCTCTCCCTTTCACAGTTTCACAAAACTTGAACTTGGACTAGACGCTTCAAAACTCGTTGAATTGGTAAATAAAGTCTAAGTTTATATTACAGTGCATTTAGATTACTTTATTTTATAAAACATTCTGTAAACTAAAGAATAGGTCTTTTTTGGTGGTAACTTATAATGCCTTTTTTATTTAGGCTAATTTTAAAAAAACATTAAAATTATTATTAACGTATGATGATCATTTAAATACAGTCAGTCTGTCGCGTGTCTGCCCAATTAGTTAAGGGTTCTGTATTCGATTCCCGGCGTGGCCGAACTTTTATCATTGATGAAAATGCGAGTTTACTCTTTCACGTTAATAAACTAACAGTCGGGGACTGGATGTTATGCCTGTCCTAGTCTTAAGATAGATAAGAAGAAGCCACTACAGGCCTAGCAAGCCGGTAGTGGAAAATATTTGGCTTGAATAAAAAACTGACTCAGGCTATAGGCTGGGAACAATAATGTATGTATTTTTTTTTAATATACGTATATCATCAACTATACCAAAATATTATTTTTATCGGCGCCAGGTCATGTACGTGGTCCAAGACGTCAGGCCTGCAATAGACGGGATTGCCGATATCGTAGAGGCTGGTTTTACCCACATAATTTTTCATTTTGATTTTCCCCTCTCTATTCTACGATAGTGCGGATGTACTTTCTCTAATCTACCCTACTCATCCCTTCTTATTAGACTAAGTAATTACTAATCATAATGGTAAACGTACTAATGAACAAAAAAAAACTCTTGCCAAAACTGGATTATTAGGTTTCACACGCCTAAACTTTACTTCTAAGCCATTAATTTTTGTCGGGAAGGAAAGAGGGTGGGGGGATTAGGATAAATTATCTATACATGTTTGTTTATATTGTCTTAGAGAGTAAAATCGTGACTTTTTTATTTATAAACTTTTAAAATATTTCATCAACAAACGAAAAAATTTAACCCTCTATTTACAATAATGCACCAAAAAAATATTCATTTTATTAAATTTCCTTTTTTCTCCCGAATAAAATCTTATATAAATATCATTGACATAATGTATGTAGTTTTACTAGTGATAAATTAAATGTTAAAAATGTAATTAATACGCCAAGTTACTTATGTCTACACCGATAAAAGTAAAATAGTTCTATATTTCCCATTTATGCTTGTCTATGGATGTAATAAATAGGCAATAACAATCTGTGCTATCAGTATATGAAATATTATTTCACTTCAGATCCAATTCGGGAATGTGTGGAAAATAATAAATTGGTATTATTGCATTAGCTTACATAATAAATTATTAAATCATTCAAATGGTAAATGTGTGCTTGAGAGTCCATCTCACGGCCGAAGCAACAACAGCGAATTTGGTTTAAGTTTAGTAATTTTTTGTTTTAAAATAAATATTTTAAAATGTTTCTGTATTTAAAAAATACATATTATATAAGAGTCTAGTTGTTCTCTTTTTCACTGTTTACTAAACTAGAAAACAGCACCAAATTGCTACACAAGGTTTAAACTGTATCACCTTAAGGTGCTAGCAGTAGGT
Organism: Timema shepardi; assembly: GCA_902151425.1. NCBI lineage: Eukaryota > Metazoa > Arthropoda > Insecta > Phasmatodea > Timematidae > Timema > Timema shepardi. Next base: position 94,417 of record CABFVX010001963.1, read on the forward strand.
TGAGACGGGTTATTAAAGCAATTTATTTGTTTTCGTTGACATTTTGCTTATGTCACTCTGTTGTATATCTTAACATCGAAACTGTAAGGTTGAACATACATGTAATTAGTTTGACTAGGACCTGTAAGAACGTGGGTTTGATCCGGCCTACCGGCACTGCTGCTGCAAACCAGCAATATATATACATACATATATATACATATATATTTCTGGTTTGTCATATAATGGTTTTAATTTATTATGGTTGTCATATGAGTGTAGTTTTACTTGATCAACATACAATGGCATGTACAGTCCGTTCACGATAGTTATTTTGTCCTTTTCTAACAGTTTTAAAGTTAATCAAATCTGTTCCGTATTCATCCGTCACTCACAAATATATTTTGTCCCTATGACTCTTTATATTGACTTCACTTGTCAACGTGAAAAATATTCTTTTTCATTATTATTTCGTAATTTTTCAACTGTCAGATAAGGCCAAATTATGTGAATGGATTATATCAGACATTTACAAAAGTTACTAGAATTAAGTTTGTGTATTCAGATGTCAAACAATAAATGGTCTTAATATTTTATTTTCCCCATAAGTACTATCAACGCTGATACAATAATAACAATAATGTAGCTATAGCCTGTATGGTCAATGTTGGATAACATTAAAACACTTTTCAAATGTTCTTAAACCTACCATCGTTAATCAATAATTCCTTCTTAAACTACGAGATATATGCAATTCACAACATGTACTATTCCGCTATGAAGATAATCCCACAAATCCCGAAATAAATATTACAACATATTTTTAGGAAGGGATGGGTGTAGTAGGTCTACTATTGTCCGGATAAATCAGTTGAGAAGGAAAGTGCTAAGCGGAAGGACGGGGAACAGAAAGTCAATATTGTCTCTCCTTCCCCCACAATGTCGATTACACATGACACCGCTCCAATACTCGTCTCTGCCAATGATTGATGTGCGGCCGATCACTATTGTCACGGCTTTCTTTGTTGCCAGCGCCTTCATAATCCCCCCTCCCTACCTTCCGGCATTAAATGCTGGCCACATTACTTGAGCGATTTAGCGCCCTTACAGCTAGAACGAAATATCGGCTGGTCGTTCGAGGTTTATTTATGGTTTCATTCTTACATTCTGGTGTAAACAGTAACTCAACCCAGGTACAGCACCTAACTTAGGTAGAATAATATATAGCTACAGCCAGGCGTCGCAACGGAGTGCGTCTTCCTGTATTATAATTTAGAAAATAGAGAAATTGAGACTGTTTGGAAGCGTTTTACCATATTTAAAAAATCAATATAAAATAATGGTTTTAAAAAGAAATAATTACTAAATGGCTCCCAATTTCATTATTTACATATGAATAAAACAGGAAACCTCACTTCGGTACGTTTTCTGGTTATAGTGTAATCTAATATCCTGGCAATCGGCCATGAGATGGGCTCTCAAAGGAGGAAATGGACTAGATTTCACCTCGAGAAGGAGTAAATTGTCTCTGACTATAGAACAAGTCCAATGCCATCTGATTGATCAAGCCCTTCCCATCACATTCAGGTGTACTAGCAGCTAACTAACACTGCACTTGTGGCTTTGTTTACCTTCACTCCGGTGGGAACAAGTAAAAAAAGGTGTCAGCCTCATCTTGCCGGTGATGAGAAGATCGGGGTTCAGATCATGGACGGGTGGTTTTTACTAAATTAGAAGAAAAATAATATAAGTTTGATTGATAAATACAAAATTATCAGTGCCCATCTCTCGTTATTTTGTCCGTTTTCGAGGACTGGTTATCACCAACTCATACATAGGTGAAAAGTGGGGATTTTAAGAAATTTCGCCATCCTTTATCTTGAGAACAAACAAGTAATATTTTATAATACCCCATTTTCACTATACGTGGTTATAATCGAGCCCTTGCTCTCTGGAGTCATGCGTGCTGCCGATACATTCCCGATTTCCCATCTCTCAATTATTACAGTTGGTTTTGGTGATAGCCCCATGTTCCCCCAAGATCCCAAACATTTCTGGAGAGAGCAACGTGGCCTTAGAATCTAATGGAATGTTTTGGGACGCTCCCCTCTCTTCGGTCGGTTTATTTCTATCTGCGTGGCCAGTTATTGCCTTCATCGCCGTGGTCATCCCATATATTTTATTAGCAGTCCGGGCGCTAAGTGCCCCTAATGGCCCCCCTCCCTGCCAGCCTCCTAGTTCAGGAGCCAGTTATGAGCTGCGATGAGTGACCAGCATACCAGATGCCAGGAGTGAGATTGCTCTCCGACGTAACTCAGCCTGCGACATTTCTGTGCTTGGACCTAGGTCACAGATAGACTGGTCTGTGACCAAGGACTGTTTTTACCAGACATATCAGTACGCTTCGTTTGCACTCTAAGGTAGCTAGCTTACCTTATTTGGTTTTACTCTGATGTAACTTATATGGGTAGCCCGCCAGGGTAAGACAGCAAGCTTCCATTGTGAACGGAATATACATAGGCTGATGTATCCATGCTACTTCGAGAATACCCATAACAAAATATCTTAGGTATAAGTTTACCTTGAAACTCGTGTCGGATGAGCAGATGGGATAATCAAAGCACACACTTGTGGTCCTCCCACGTTGTCATTATTTTATTCTAGAAAGATAGACTTAAGAGTGCAGTCTCCCTGAAATTAAATGTCCTCACAATGAGGTATTTCTCATGTGGATGGCAATTTTGAATATTTAAAACCACCTAAGCAATCCTCATTTATATAAGAATTTTCCTTAATGCTCCTATTAAAAATTGACTTTCTTTGTATGAATAAATACTTGGCCAAGGTTTCTAACCATTTACTTTAATCTCAGAACTGTGACACTTCACGTGAAATGTCTTTAAAATTGAGCTAATTTCACTTTGTCATAGATTTAAAAATATATATATATAACCTAAATTGTAAGGTTTTTAAACCTTTAAGAAAACATGTTGATACTTTTTAACTTCAATTTGGTGTAAAAGATATTTTGAAATAGCAAACCACTTCTTAACGGGATTTCTGGGCGTATGCAAAAAGTGTCTCAACGTTCCAGTAGCTGGTAACCTTAAACCAAGGGCGGATCTAGATGGAGACGTGGGCCCCCTCTTCCTTTCGCGAGACTTTTTTTTATCCATTTAATTTGTTTAAAAAATGTTCTAGTTTAAAATTGAAAACATATATTTAATGTTAATAGTTCCTGTTCTTAATTAATATGTAAAATAATATTTCGCCACAACCTAGGATGTAAGTTCACATATTATTTTATACCTAATTTTAGTATAAGGTGCTTAGTATTGTAATTTTAACATATTTTTGTATGTATGAAACTGTTTTTAATTTGATGACTCTTCTCTCCCCATCCCGACCCTCCTCTTATCCTCTCTGAAGTAAATTCTGGATACACCAATTACTTAATATGGAATGGGAAGTTACTAAAATTAAGGCCATTATATAGGTAGATTTTATTACAAAATGTTTTGTGGGCTTAAACGCAAACATGATTAAGAAATTGCGTCTGCAGCCTTAAATATTCTCACTTAATTTCCTAAAACAAATTAATCAGCTTTGAAAAACGTGGATTTGTTCTTCTCTTATTAGTGGTTAAATTATTACTTGACCACATTTTTCATTTCAGACAAACATTTTGAATTTTTGTTTCAACAAATTCTTCTACACCTTCGGTCAGTCGGTAGCACGTCTGTAAACTAGCTAAGGGTATCGGTTTCGATTCTTTCCGTTGATGAATTTAAGGTATCACTTTTTATTTCGATGAATCGACGGTTTTGAGACTTGTTACTATATTTGTTTTCGAACTAAGTTGGTTTTTGAATTATTTTATTCAAAATAGGGGCCTTTAATATTCTAATGAAACATTAAAAAGTAACAACTAATAGGTGTATGAATACGTTCACAACTTAAATTAATTTAATGACACAGGATGAGAAAGAGAAATTTTAAGTAAATAGTATGAAAAAATAACAATATGGAAACCACCTCTTTGCACTCAACCCAGTCCTGATGCCTCTGATAAAAGCCTAGCTCGCTGACGACTTGTCAATCACACCGATTTATTGTTTAAAAGTGTTGTTTTTTCTATCTCTCAGATAAAATTCTTCCTAAAATTTAACTTTAGATGTTCATAACTCACGTGTCACCTTCAATTTGTGAAGATCATTGAAGGCTGTGAACGGAATTATTGTATAACCCCTCTGAGCACATGTTTCGCATGTTCCACTACCGAATATTACTCAAACATATTTTATCTTCATCTTTATAAATTTACTCTAACTGACCTGGAGCAAGATTTTAAAACTGAATCAGAATCAACAGCAAAAGTGCTGTTCCAAAACGGTCATCTTATTCTGATAAGTACGAAAGAACCAAACTCGAAAGCGGAGAAATCCGTGCATCACGTCACGTCAGGCTCGGCGCTATGAATTGTCATCCTGTGCAAATGTTGACAGGCCACCTCTCCCTTTCTCCATCTTACGCGTTCCATTTACAAAATTACACTTTTCTTCCTCTCTAAGCATATTAATATTTAATTGAAACCATCAACAATTAAAGAATCTGTCATTGATATAATTAACTTATGTTACTAAAGGCTGTACGCTGCACTAGACTGTGCAGACAACACTCGTGGCTAAGAGTGAGTCAATACAAAGGTAAAACTGTCCGATCTGCAGACTACGGTACCATGAGCATGTGGTGTTAAGCAAAAATAGGTAACTTCTGGTTAATACCACTAACATAGTATCTGAGTGTAACCAGACGAGTTGAGCCCTGGCATTACAACTGTGATATGATTTTCAGATCTCTTCAGGTTGTCGAATCTGTTCGTTCTGAACATATTGACTATCTGGTAGTCAAACTACATCTAGGTCAAAAAAAAATGTCCACCTTCCTAAAAGTCCGCTGCTTTGTGAGAATGCGTGTGTAGTACCTCGGTTGTGTCGGGCCTGATTACTTACTACCCATCCGGGCTATCAGTATATCTGCACTAATTGGATAGGGATGAGGAAGGCAGAGTTTTGATCAAATGTATCAGGATAGGCGTGGAGAGAGATTGGTATAACATTTGGGGAAACCCACCTCGGGACACCTGGCTGAATTTGGAAACCAGACCTCCATCATCACCTGCAACCCAGACAAGACAAGACACCGGCACGGGCTCGGTTGTGTTCACGTGTTTTATAAGCTCTCCCATCTGGTCCGGGCCGGGAGCACTTGGCTCTGTGCTGACAGAAACCACCCCGTTTATTCGCAATGTTTTGTTTCGACTTTTTGATTCAAGTACTAGAGGAATGTGTGTGTGTGTGCTCCCTATAGTGCTTGTATTAGTAGACATCTTCAACCAAACTTAGAATACACAAGCCACATAGCGTGGCTGGGTGGGATCTTTTCTCACTTTGAGCATTTTTGCCGATGTTTAGAAATAAAATGAGGTCAACAGTTCTCATTTATTTTGCAACCCGACATGGATTTTTTTAAAAGGCCAACTGAGATATATACGTCTATGAAATTCTAATTCTTTTGAACTTCATTTTAATGTCGAAACACGTAAAAGAAGTTTACTCTGTGCAGTTATCTGTTAGTTTGTATGTATTTACGTAAATATTCTACAAGTCGCAAATCGCAACGGATTAAATAAAATATTGTATTTGCAACCAAATAGCGCTTTGTTATTAAATGAATTATAAAATAATGTTGCATAAATCTTAGGTCCATACTAAATGGACGTGCATTGCATGGATTTGACAAGTATTTTTCATCTTAATATGGCTCACCATTTTGAGCCTGATGGTGTCTACAATTTAAAATATGATCTATTTTCATCATAATATAAAAAAATTGATATTTTGTTCATATTTAACGTCGTTCACAGGCTATAATTCGTAATAAAAATTAACACCTGGGCATGAGAATAGAACCAAGGACCTAGTCTGAACCAAATATAGATGCCATTATAGGCTATTGCGTATTAACACAACTCATAAAATATGACATTAAAAATCGGCCGATCTTGGGGGCAGACAAACCTTAAAAAACTGGTTCAAAATTATGTAGACCGAATCCATTTTGAAGAGAAAGAAACTACACTTCAAATTGTTTTTTTAAATGAGTCATAAAATGGTATAATTAGCATTGAACGATCTTGGAATAAATATAGTTATTCTTCAAGGTATCATATTTATTGTGTATACAAATTTTATTTCTGAGCCATATTACCGGAACCAAAAGAGTCGGTTAGATACCAAAGAAATGTTTAAATTCTATCTAATTCAACTAAACAATGTATAACAGCATATTGTTTAATAATCAGAGCCGTATTTACAGCTGTGGAGGCCCCGGGGCTGTAAAAAAAATAGAGTTCCTAACATTAAATAAATATTTTTCTTTTCAACTGTTAAAAGCTCAACATTAAAGACCTTTTTAAATAATGAAATTATCACAATAAAGTATAATTGTTTTATATAATTCTGATTGTTTTTTAGTTAATCTGACCGCCTCTGTGGTCTATTGGTCAGAGTTTCTGGCTACAGATTCAGAGGCCCCGGGTTCGATCCCTGGAGCTTTCGGATTTTTCTGTAAAGCAGTGGTTCTGTAACAGGGTCAACTCAACTTTGTGAGGCTAAATAAGGAGTTACTTGAATGGAAAAGTAGCGTCTCCAGTCTAGAAAACTGAGATAAACTGCTGGAGGGTTTGTTGTGCTGACCACATGATACCCTCCATCAGCAGAAGTCGACACTATCTACGGTGGCCGCCCGGTCGGTATAACTCAATTACGGGCTGGCACCACGGTGTTTTTTTAAAAGTTAATCTTGTTAAGAACAGAAAATTGTGTCATAACTTATTCTATAGTAATGGTCTCTGATGGCTACAAGTAGCCGATGAACACAAACGTCCATCATCGACTCTAGCTTTTAATAATGATTTATATTTAATTGGGCACATGACGATTCTGAATAGTTAAGTAGTGAGAGCACTGGTGTGCCAAAACAAACTTATAGGGCTTTTATTTCTGTGTTCATGGGTCATTTGTATATGTCAGAAACTTGTTCTTAACTGAAATTATACTACTATAAAGCCACATGGCTGATTCACTCACTGACATTAATGTTTACCCACTTCCAGATGAGCTAGAAACTTGAATTTGGTAAATGTATAGCTTTTAGCCTGTAACGAACGGGAAAATTCTAAAAAGTAAAAAAAATTAACCCCCGAAAAAAAAATCAAAATGATGGAGCAACTTTAAAGTCGGTGCGGACCTTTCTTTGGAGGTATCTTGTGGCTGAACGGTAAGACATATAAAAAAACTGCTCTGGAATTACATTAGTTTATATCCACTTGTAAAGAAAACGAATTTGGGGCTTGGTGGTGGAGCCCCCAACGAGCAAAGCAAATATCATTATAATAAGCTCCCACATCCCCAACACGAAGTCTCAATATAAGCAAACACATCACTTCGCTTCTGTTTCACTCGCTCTTGCCACCATTGGAATGCTTCACGAGCAATCTTCATTCAAAAATGGTTCTAATAACATTTCGTTATGGTTGGAGTGAAACCTGAATCGATACGTTCTCAGGAAGGGCAGAACATAATCTAACACTTTTTAACAAACTATCTTCATTATGAATACATGAAAGTAGAGCTACAGTCCAACTTTCAAAATAAGGGCCGTTTAGAATATATAAACATTTTTGTTTTGCGGTCAACATTTTAACGTTCTACTATATTATTAGTGTTATACAGTAACTTTTCTAGCTGTCAGATTAGGCCCTTGAAATTTGGACTCTAGTACTACTGGTGAGGTTAGACACTAAACTTTTAGCGTTTGCGCTGTTAAAACAGCATTCGAGAACAAATATTAAGTATTATAATAGTTTTGAGTTGTATTGCTGGAATATTCACGACTAAGCCAGTGAGTGATCCCTATTACCTTTTCAAAAGTATTCCCCTGCATTTTAGCTTGTTCTCGATGCAGGCAACATTGCGGAGGTGACAAGTAAGCTGTAATATTTTTTTCTTTGGTGAAAGCGAATCATGTATTGCACAAAGAAAAGAGAAGGAAAAACTTTTTTTTCTATAATACCACGCCTCGCGCCTGCGCAGTAGAGTTTCAGGCTTACCTTGTAACACCCTTATCTGAGCTAACGTCCCTCGTCCCTCACTATCAGACTTACCAAGAGGGATTACACCACGGTCTTTCTTATTGTACGTGGACTAAATAATTGATTATTTAATTAACAACTGCCCTTCTCAGAGTTATAAAAGCGAGCAAGGGGGACAACGACGTTCAGCCCTTCTATAAATCAGCTCACAAGTTATTAAATACTGCTCAGCTTCTACCCTATAAATTATGACATAAAAGGAAGATATTAGTGTCAGACCAACCCATATATTCCATGGAATAAAGTAAAGTGTTAGGTGACTAAAAACAATTTTTAGAAAAAATAAAATTCTTCCCAATGACCACTTTTATAATTATATGCTATATTAGTAAAATGGCTCATTTCACGAATTGGGAAAATTTCTGTTCATTCTGTGAACCGGCCTCTTCTCATTACCATTTCACGAGCTGGCCAAAAATGTCACGAATACTTTCCCATTTCCTGAACTGGAAAAGATGGTCCTATATACTAAAAAGCTTAACTTAATTTTTTTTCCAGATGTTATATGTTAAGAATTATAAACTAACCAAACCTAACTAAACCTAACTTCCCATCTAAAATGATTAAATGTTTGGACTAAACCCGTTCTTCTCTTGTCCATTTCACGGACCGGGAAAAAAAATTCAGCCATTTCATGTATTAAGTAGTGCTTGGAGCTGTCAACTTCATGAGCCGGACTAGTTTTTGCTCGGTCCATGAAATAGACAAGCGAAGAAGCCAGTTAATGGGATGGGCAGAAATTCGCCAAGTTAACTTTTGGAGTGTAACATAGTCATTACTTTATTATTATATAAAAATAAATGGTTTTGTGTACACTCCATTAGTACTGAAATGCGTCCATCTTACCTTGTTTGATTGCACAGTGGCCCTGCCCTATCTTATAAGTTACACCGTAGTGGGACCAATTGGGATAAGATGGTCACGTTTCAGTGTAAATGGAGTGTAGTTTTCATGATGATCAAAAAGTATATTTGGGGAAGAAAATTTAACTTAAAATTTAATATAAAATGCAGAATCTGTGATAGTATAATTTCCCTTTTAAAATGGTATTATTGTAAAGATCTTTGAGAAAGGTATATGTAGACCTACCCTGAATAAGATGGCTTGAGGAAAATGTTACCTCCATCAATGGCGTTCCTTCTTTTTTTTTACTTTAAAAAGGATTGAATTTGAGAATGGTTTGAAATGTTAAGTCAGCTGCACCCTCGTCTAAGAATTGTAAGACACATATTACAGAATATTACAACGTATACACGACCACGCTCAGCGTCCCGACATGTCTCCCAATACTTCCATACCCCCAGTGATAAAAACACATAATAATTTAGTTTGAACATTCGCTGTATTGTGCAGCTTGAAATCAAAAATAGAAATTAACTGACAGAAAGTTGTGATAGCAGCATTCAATTACTATCTTCCGCCTTCCAATAATTGTGATAAATTACTTCTCCCCCTCCTCTTATTTCTCAGGTCACGAAAACCAATGAACAAATGTTTTCCCTTTCCCTAAAGAAGAAGGGGGCAAATAAAAAACCTCTGTGTCCCGGAATGTCAATAAGACAAAAGGTCCTTTTTACACTTGTGAGAAGTAATTTGAAATGTCTGGACGACAAAGACTGATGATGCAAGGTACAAACAAACAAGTGATGACCTGAACATTGCTTGCACGGGCAAGGGGCATTGCGGCCAACTTTGATGCGTTGAAAATACCTTTTCAAATTCGGATGTGGTAAAGTCACCTTCAAAAAACATTTTTTCATAATACTTTGACAAGGGTTTATGTAATTATTTGTTTTAATCATCATTAAAAATGCTAATATAGTTAAATACTTTAAAAGTCTAGAGATAAGCAAACACACATACAATTATTATTATTTTTTAGCACCGTGTCTTACTGCTCATTCGGGCTATGCGCTTATGTACTAACTATCCTAATGGCTTTTATGGATGAGGAAGGCTATATTTATAGGATGTGTACCCGCATTTGTGTGAAAAACCACTTTTGAAAAACTACCCTCATTACACCCGACTGAGATTCGAACATCGATATACCCGTCATCGGCAGTTTAGTCTACTGCTGGAGTAGCACCTTTGACCATACGGCCACCGAAGTGGGTTGCAATTAATTGCACATGAGTAGCGAAGCTTAGGAAATAGAAATTATATTTTAGTTACGAATATAATTCTAACCCACCTCGGTGGCGTAGTTGGCTAACGCGCTTGTCGTGTTGAGCTCGACTGCTGAGGACGGGGAGATCGAGATTCGAATCTCGGTCGGGTGAACTGGGGGTGGTTTTTCCTAAACGGTTCTCCACTCTCCCTCCACGCAAACGCGGATTCACTTCCTCTATTTCAACCTTCCCATTCCCAATTCCTAATCTATTAGAGTAATTAGTACTTAAAGCGTATAACCCGAACGGCTAGTAAGACGCGGTGCTAAATATTATTATTATTAATAATAATAATATAATTCTATAAGTACGATATCCGTAAGTTTGAAAAATGATATTTAGACACGGGAATTTAGAAACCGGAAACGTTTTGGCTCCTAGAAGGTATGATATGTTATTGTTTAGGATTTTGAGTTATTAATATGTATGTATCCATTTGACACCTTCAGTTGGAACTACAACCAAATTAATTTATAGATGGCGCTATAGCAAACTTAGACATGATGGACAAAGCTACATATAGAAACTCGCTGCCCCCTGGCGGTAGATTTCCTTGCCGCCTTCTAAGTTTCAAGTAACGACTTACAACGGGTAACGATAGTGTGCATTACTCCAACCCCGAAGGCCGCGTTTCGATACCCAGCAGGCTATATACTATAAGTTGTCCTCTCTCACCCACTCTCTCTCTCTCTCTCTCTCTCTATATATATATATAAGTCATATTCTATTACAAATGATTCTCTAAAGTTTGTCCCCCTTATTAAAATTGACCCTTTCTTCCCTTAAATTTGATAGTTTGAGTCATTGATAGCTAGTATTAGCCCTATAGCGAGTTAAAAACATATTAGTGCCTTCATTAACTAAATATAATTTAAAAATAAATTTAAAGGGTTTTTATTTTTTAATACATTTCTGCGCTAGACAAATTGTCATTAGCGGTGTAGGTGAAATGCGTTTACAAAATGTAAATCATATGTGGAAAACCACCTCCGTTGTGGTTTAGCAGTGTCCGAATCTCGACCATTGTCTCAATACCGATCAAGTGTAATGCGAGTCTAAATGCTCGGCCACGCTTTACATGTATCATCATAGTTAGTAAATATTATTTAAAAAACTACACAATTCATGGGTATGCACATAGTAAACGTTTTAATTTGTTAATTTTATTTCATCCGTAAATTGGACGTCACTTTAATTCTGTCTTTAATTCTGTCCAGATTGGCCAAAATCTAAATTTAGGCATTGGTGCTTGGCTCGATACGGGTCTGTTAACATTTGTGTACAGAACAGCAGTGGTCATATACCTATCCGAGTAGTTATGTATGTGTGTGTTGGCACGCCTGGCACGAGACGAGACGGGACGGGACGGAAACCTCCCCCTCACCCCTCTAAAGAGCAGTACATGAATTGTCCCATCCCGCAGGGGGTCGGCTTCACCTGTCCTCCCTATCTCTCTTTCTCACGCACACACGCACGCACGCCGCTTATTGCAGCTCGACAGACCGGCCGGAGAATGTTTTAATTGAGGGTCAAGAGACCGGTCTCCACTACGTAAGGTAACACTCTTGAGAGGGGGCAGTGTCTCCAGGTGAGGGGTGGGGTGGGGGTAGGTACGTCACGAATCATCTCACTCGAAACACCACTTCTGTTATTTTGTGACGCAATAAAGTTTTCATAACCCTCAACGTTGGGTATGTGGGCAAGATTTTTGTGGATAAAAAGACCGGGAGTAGGATCCCGTCTGGGTACTGAGGTGTTTCTTTATAAAATAGTTCACCACTATCCCTACCCCTTTAGCGTAAATATGCGGGTAAACCTGAGGTATAGTTTTTACATAATTATAATTTGTTTGATAAAAATTGTTTTGCAAGTGTGAGAGGAATTTGTTCTATTCTCACTGAGTCTAATTTAACCGATGTGTGTCAGTAAAATAAATTCAACTGTGACATTTATGTTGCAACTCACATTAAAGTTTATATTTTCTGACAAGAGTATACTGAGACATACACACATTTACACCAATTGAATTTCATCTTGAAGTCAACTAACGAAAAAAAAAAGTATAGCCTATTTAGTTGTCCGTTAATCTTTACGGTGCGCGTATGTGTGAGAGCATTCTACAGGTCATACATTGCAATAAATTGAGCATAACCTTTTTTTTAGTTTTGTCTAATATCAGAATGAAGCCCTATTTAAATTGATCCCAATAGGATAACCCAAAGTAGGATTTTTCTTCGCAAATGGAGTTCTAGACAAAAACAATGATTGGGTGTGCTCTTTTGGTGTTGTAAAGTATTTTGTCAGTGTGTCCACGAGATCGAGCTCTCTGTTGTTCTGAGTGGTCCAGTGGTAGTGTCCGCTGATTAGCCGGCAGTTTGTGGCTCAAGCTCGTTATAGAGCCGTGGTCACACACCGTGGGGGTGATCGAAGAGGAGGAATCGACAAACCGCAACTAGCCTTCTTGCTCCATTGATACTCGACCTGGTCTCAACTGACCGCCGCGCCGTTAGGAAACTTGAGTCTAAAACCGGATGTAGTCTAAACAAGTGTGGGCCCAGTCGCAAATAACCTTCATACTAATGCCCATGAATTAGTTTCTTAGGTCCAAATGTACTGTGCTACCGAGAAAACGTATGCTTGATGCTAGCTATTTATTACTCGTTCACTCTAACGATAGTACCAGCTAACTTGGCTTAAACTATATAAACCCAAACTATGGTACAGGTGCTTCATCAGTTTAATGTGAGAGGACAACAGACATATTAACACACATGCATAATCACGCCGTCCCCTTACGGTGCAGGCAAGATATAGCTAAAAAAAACACACACACATCAACTCCATACTTAATCCAGACTCGCTCATTTTCTCTACACTTCCCTTATCTTGCATGTTCCCTTCGCTTCAACAACATCTATTAACCGATTCATGCATGCTCTTTTATTGTTAAAATTCTTGGTGTTTCTGTTTTTCACACATTTTTCTATGACTCTACAAGATTTAGCCACGTCTTACATGTTCTAATCCTTCCTTTAGATCTACACATTCTACCTTCGTATATCGGCTTCGTCGCTCGATCCACACTCATTATCTCAACATCCCCAAACCAACGTAGGACACTTCTTTCACAGTTACATATGGGGTTCCCTTTCAACCGCGCTCTTTCAGAACCCATTCGTCACTGACTCTGTTCATGCGAGTTTTTTCACATACATTTCATAGATATCTCATTCCAACCGCATTCACCTTGCTCTTGTGTTTCTCCTGACAAACCCACGTTTTACATCCATAAAACAATGTTGGCGTTAACACACTTTATATATATATATATTGCCATATTTATATATATATATACATAGCCATATTTGCCTCTCTCAATACTATTTCATTTAGTCCACACACATCCAACTACTCTCCAAGATGCTCTCACTTGTCTGTCGACGGGTCACTATCCATCCTTCAATTTGTATAAAACATTCTGCCCAAATACACAAAATCATTCACTTGTTCTAACAGTTTTTCATTTATACTAAATTAACAATAATTTCCTTATCCGTCCTTATCAAAAATATCACCTTAGTTTTGGAGATATTTTTACGAAGATATATTGCCTGTCACCACATTCAAACGATGTAGTGCATTCTGCAAGTAATTTTCACTATCAGCCATTAATACATCAACAGGCTTCTTATATTCACACTGTCCATTTGTACCTCACAAGTATCCTTCATGCACTTACACATGAGAACATTAAACAACTAAGAAGGGGACATAACACAACCTTGTCTAACACCCTGTTCAATGTCAACCCATTCGCTCTAAGCTCCATCCACCCTAACACACGCTTTACTTCCATCATACACCGCCATTATTGCATTTACTAACCATGCATCTACACCATACTCTCTCAGAACATTCCATAGCATACTCTTATTCACCCGATCGTACACTTTCTCCAGATCAAAATGTAAAAATTATATTATTTGGCTCTATGTAGTTTAAATGTGGTGCTTAATCTTTATAATTTAGCTTATTTGTATGCGTAACCGGTATTGAAACAGTGTAATACTATCGGATAAAAAACTCCTCGCTTTGGGCGTCAATAATAAAAACTATGTGATCAATCACCCCGCTTCGGGCGTCGATTGATTCACTGCGGATTAATTCCCTGTTATTGCTGTGATGATTTTATAGGTTGTCTTAAGCTCCGTGATCGAGCGCCTATCATCACTGTACGGAAGAGATACCGTTTAATCAGCTGTCTATAGTCTATAGTGTTCGAGCACTAATTAAATCGGTATTAATATTATTAAAGAAAGAGAAATGTTGATGGCTGTTATTTCACACACGGTTTATTTATATTACACCAGTAAGTTACTTGCACATATTTCAATTAAATGTTTCATATAACTGCACACTTGTGATATAGATGTGATTTATTTTATAATGTGTTAGACTGTGACTGACTTGTGAGCGAGGTCCCGGAGATGGTCCTCCTCATCGTCGTCGTCGGCATCGTAAACATACGTACAATGGTTTATATATGACATATCCCTTGCATTTTCTCCCCTGGTCAACAATGTAAAAACTAACCAATAAACAGAGTCCTGGCGACACGTTTTGTGAGGGCTAGCTTCTTATTGGTATAAAGAAATGGCGTGTTCTGCCAAATACTATGAACTTGTTCCCTTTAACAGGAATTGACGCAGTAGATATTTTAACAAGAAAGAAGGTATAAAAAATATATTTTAGGGGTGAAGTCCTTTTCACCTCATTCTGAGAAACGCGTGTTTGTTCATGGATGAATCTTAAAAGGATACTCTACCTATATTACTTTAAAGAAAAATTACCTTCATCCATGACTTTTTACATAATTTAGATTAATCCAAATCAATATCATTACAACAGGTATTGGTACTATGGGGGTAGGCGGGCGTGACTTATACAAATGGTAAGTGATATATGTATTTTATACAAATTAATTGGGGGGTACGCCGAATAATAAGTTTGAGAACTGCTGCTCTAAATCAAAGGAAAATTTTAAAATAATGTATTTTTAGATTACTGTATTCTGTCCTCTCCAAGAAAGTGAATGGAAAGCCGTGGTTAAAAGCTCATAGCCAATGCTCTCAGTCGATATTGAACACCGGCCTCTCGGTTCAGAGTCGGGGAGACCAGATGGGAATTAGGTCGGAAGTGAATAACATCCTTCCGGTTAAGATTTGTCGTGTGATGATACTCTTGTTCAATATGTCTGGTGTTCATTCACTAACAAGATGAAATAAAAACCAAACCAATATTCTGCTCCACGCTGTTAGTTACATAACTTTGAATGATAAATGATTAAGTTCTAATAACATCGCTTATATTTATGTTCTTTATATTGTAAAATATATTTTTAAATGGTAAAATGATGGAATTTATTTTAATTCCGCTGTAGGTATTCTAATAAAGACTGAAGGTAACGAACGGTGTTCATTTGTAAACTTTTAAGGGAGTGTAGGAGATGAGAAACAAACAGAGGTTCATTAAAACTTCAAAGGTTAATACGAACACAAAGACAAACACAACTTTCTCCATAAACATTTCATTTAATAGAATCGAAAAGTCACCAAAATCGCAGGTATATCAATCAATGTCAATTAGTTTGATATAGTGTTTTTTCTAGGCTAAAACAATTTTTTAATTGGGAGGGTTAGTAAATAGTTTTTTATATTATAGCTGAGACATAGCTAATAATGCATTGACTTTTACATAAAAATGGTGCTCGCAGTCTTTCTTAGTGGGGTTTTTACCAAAAAATTGTTTTATTTAAGTTTTGATTAGGCTAATGCATAGAATGTTAAGAAGAAGAAATTACATCCTTAAGTGTTAATAAATCTTTATTAATAAAAAAGAAGAGTTTGTTTAGGTGTTTGTCATGAGCACTGCGCATATCGCACTTACAAAGGTCTGAAATTTAATATTATTAGTAGCCCCTGTGTACAAACTTGTTCACCTCAAAGCTAGAATTTTATTTTTTATTAGATTTTTAAAATTAGTTAAAAATTGGATCTGAAGGAATAAAATGAAGAGTTTCTGTCTCTTTGAAGCAAAGAAAGGCGTTGCCTGGGAAAACCACGCAACGCATTGCACGGCTACCCCGGGAAAAGCTGGATAGTTCTGCTATATGTTAATAAAATAGGACACACAGTTTATATTTATAACCTTCCCTAGAAAAATATGTCCTAAGGCCTAACAAGTAAAGTGATCAGAGCAGAACATTATTATTGTTTCAAACAGGTCAATGTTTTGAACTAGCTTTAGGCTATTTCAATATTTTTTTATATAGTGTTTTATTTGCCTCGACGGCACAAACGTATTTTATGAGCTCTGAAAATAACAAGGAACTTGAATTATAGAATAAAACAAAGAAATATAATTCCTTGGGTTTGAAGACACGTGCTTTCATACCAGCCAAATAAAGACACAAAAAGTGCAACAGCTGTAAAAACCAGTTCTACTGAAGCCTGCGGAAGAATAAACGGCTTTGAATACTATTGGTTTCACATACATCGGGCATTCTCTGAAGAGTAATCACTAAAAGGGGAATGAAGGTCACCACGAATTGAGATGTTTAGTTTGGCGGTTTTTTAAATCATATAACTATTTAAAAATCTCAATATTGGCCGAGGAGTCAAAGATGATAAACTCCTGGTTTTTAAAAAAAATTCGCTCTTACTATGCGTACAAGATTAGATTAAATACAGCTACTGACACAAATTTTCGAATGTTTATATTTGAAAATGGCTTTATGATAAAACCTGCAAAAATAAACACTTTAATTCGATCTGACCTCTATCCCTCTTTACGGTTAGAAGCTTACTTTCAACTAACGTGATTAATGATGCTATCATGTAAAGATATTTCAAACATTTAAGTTATTAAATGTGTGAGACGCCTTGCCCCTGTTGGCTGGATAAAATATGATTACAATCTTAAATTGCTTTATTTAAAATTACAGTTTGAATCTTATCGTACATAATACGCAACTATATTTCATCTGCAAATTAGTAACTCGTTATTTATCTATTTTCTTATAACTGTTGAAATATTGTTAATGATCTCAGAATAACATTAATCATACATTTTTCTTTTTCTTTTATTTCGACTTCTTTTTAACTGTTATTATTTTTATTGCTAGGACAAGGTGTACTCATTTTTAAGCACAGATTAGTCTACAAACTATACACTCGGTACTTTGTTTTCTAGTGTTAAGATTTTTTTAACGCCACTTCTTATTATTTGTTCGGGTTATACGCTTATATACTGATTATGCTAATGGGTTAGGGATGTGTAGGGTTGAATTTAGAGGAAGTGTACTCTCATGTGTGTGTGGAGAGAGTGGGGTAATCATTCAGGACACCCATTCTCAGTAAAACTGACCGGAATCGAACCATACTATCTCACCGTTATTGGTAGCCTAGTCTATTGTGAGAATAGTGCCTTAGACCATGCTGCCACCGAAAGGGTTTTTAAGAATGTTATCTTCACATATTTCCAAATAGCCTGTGCATGGGACTGAGTTGAATCATTTTGGTTTATTATTTTTCCTTTAGTGCGGTGTTTATTAAAGTTTTGGTGGATTTGTTGGAATACCACCAAATGGAAACGTTGTGCATTGGGGGACCACCGGACCTCTGAGAGAAAAGCGGGTAGGGGTTGAGGGTTTGAAAGTTATACAGGAAAAACATTGTTCCCGAGCAATTCCATTTTGCGACTATAAATACGAGACGTAACTTAATGTATTAAATGAAATGCTGGGAAAAAATTATCACATAAACCTAGTTACATTGAATTAGTAAATAATAAATTTTGATTATTAGTTATTTGATTTTGATCAATAATTATTTTTCAGATTTATCAAGTTAGGTTGGTACGGATTTCTTTTTTCTATTTTACTTGTGTCTATTGAAAAAATAAATACGGCACAGTATGGATATTTCATATTTAATTTTACGCATTTCACATTTTTGTGTGGTAAACATGATTTAATTCATTGTATTAAACTTCCTTGGATCCCGTGGACCACTTGATCGACCGCCGCGGACCACATTGGTCCGAAAACTACACTTGGTTAAACATTTCTATAGTGATAAGTAGCTGTTAAGTTGATAAATAAGGAAACGTTCTGTAAAACTTATTTATAATAATGAGCCTACGACCTGCTCGTCAGTGCTGTCTCTCTGGTTGACTGAGTTGAAGGAGTTTAAATGTTCATAGAATTTGTTGGATAAATCCCATGTCAATCATTTGAGAGTGGCTTTAGTGAATACTATTTATATATGAGTGGGCGGGCCTAAACATAATTTCATATTGTATAGGTCAGGTAGGCGACTGCTCCCCCTGATATAAACCATGCAGCCTTAGGAGATATTATAAGGATAAAAACATTAAATAACTTCGGCAGGATCCTCTTTTAGAAAGTTTGTAAGACCATTTATGGTGCCTTCGGTTGAAATTGAATAGTGACCGGAATAAGCTAGACAGACCGACCTCTCACCCAATATAAAGTAACTCTATGGCTTTTTTGGCGCTGACTGACAGTTCACAGCTGACGGCTTTGAAAAGTTACCAGACCAAACTATGAATCCCTACGCCGAACCATATGATCTTCATAAACATGTGTTTAGCAGCTGCAACTTTTGACAGTCAACATTTAGATATATACCTAAATGTTGATTGTCAGAAGTCAGCTGTGAGCTGTCAGTCAGCACCAAAGAAGCCATGGGGCTACTGTAGTACTGTTCATTTCATTTATGACAACTCTGCTCCCATCACAAATTATACCTATCTATGGTCCTGGTCGATCTGTAGTGACGAATGTAAGCAAAGACCGGGGTTCTGTTCCAGGTGCACGTGTACTTCTCCGCCCTGCCCGAAGACAAAGTGCCGTATGTGAACTCTGTGGGCGAGCGCTACCGGGTGCGCCAACTCCTGCACCAGCTTCCCCCTCATGACAACGAGGTGCGCTACTGCCACGGGCTGTCGGATGAGGAACGCAAGGAGCTTCGGCTTTTCTCCGCGCAGCGCAAAAGAGAAGCTCTGGGACGAGGCTCCGTGCGACAATTGCCTGGACCCATGGCCTGCGACGCTGTGAGTATACCTGTATTAATGACTAGGTATGGGAGGGGGGCTCTCTCAGAATCTATACTAGTGAATGTAAATATGGGATTGCAGCAATACAAATGTAATTATGTGGGCAGGTATGGCAGACATGTAGGGTATCCTGCCTCTATTGCATAATGAATTAATTATCAAACGTTACCCTTAACAACGATAAGTTAAATTGGTTTCTGTAGTAGTCTCGGTAGGTGTTTGACCATAATAAAACGGTTCGTTCACACATATTACTCTTGATGTTAGATACTATCTCATTCGTAAGCCGAGTTTCTATTCCCGCCCTTCCCGTCATAGGAAAACTAGAGTGGTCTACAAGACTGACGCCTTTGTTTCCGTGATAACTGCTGCGGTTAACTATACACTTATAGTGCATTCTATAGCCTTTTATTAATTTATAATATAGGTTATATTTCCATTGAGATGGTCACATGATATAAGACGTCAGTATCGCATTAGAGTAAAAAAAATTACTTACTAAGAAAACCAACAAATTCAAGTAAAATATTTGATTGGTGGTTAAATTAATGTATCTACAGATAGATCTTTTTGATTAAAATGTTCTGTCGACTATATAATACATACAACTTCAAAGCGTCAATCATTTTATTGCCAAGTTAAACCACTTTTTTCCCCACGGTGTCTTACTAGCCGCCCGAACTGTGCGCATTTAATTAAATTAATGGCGTATGGATCAGGAATATGTAAAGTTTAGAATAAATACACATACATTTCCTGAAGAATGAGTGGATAAACTTCTAAGGAAAAACACCCTACGTACATCTACCCGGGATTCGAACCCCAATATCCTCCCCACACTCAAACCAGATTACCTATATCTGGTGTCCAACGATATGATGTTAAATACTTTTTCTTACTGTTAATTTGTTTGACACAAGAATCAATAGCTGTTAAATCATAGGCGTAATATGAGAAAATGCAACCACATTCATTAAGATGAGAAAATGCAGCAATATTAATCTATATTGAGGCTTGAAAATCTCATGATGGAAAATAAATCTGAATACATTTTATCACCGACCATCACCACCCGCTGACTCTGGGATAACTTCTTTTATATTTTAATCTGTTAACGATATAATTTTTTATTTCTAAATAATCCTTTGGTCTAAAATATACTTTGAGTATCAGCTAATGGTAAAACTTGATTAAGAATCTAGTTAGTTTTAATTATGAGGTTTAAATCTTACTGGATTTTCCAGGGAGTTCGAATTAAGTGAAGTGAAAGCCATGTTAAAACTTCTTTTTGCTAGCTGTAGATAGAATAAAATGTGAAAATAATACAGCTTTGTCAAGGGAATAAGAGCTCAGTTTACATTCGCTCAGTTCCGTTACGTTAATTAAAGACCAAGCAATCAGTTTAGCTACAAACAGTACTAACTAGCCGAAGGTTTTAAATCTTAACGAGTGTAACTTTCTTTGGGTTTTTTTCCCCCTCTCTATAAACTCCGCCAAGAGATGCATTAAGAGCCACTTGCAACATTACTTTTCTTAAAGAGAACATTTAAAAGGGGAAAGTCAACCTTTAAAAAGTAACTATGAATATTTCAAGGAGAATCATTAGTGAGTTACGGATGCCTCCCAGTTAAAAAATGACGATAAGAGCTGACAATTATGCCTCACGAGAGAGGAATTAAAAATCGTGGTTGTCGCTTTCGGGAGGATAAAGTCGTTAAAGAGCAGAAGGGGATAGAACAAATTTCTTTCAAACTTTTTTAAATAGGTAAAGTTTAGTTACAAAATTGTTACTCCTTCCACATTAAATTCGGCAATTGATGAGTGAAAGACAATAAATAGTAAAAACATAGTTTTTTATATGGTCCATCCATTTCCTGTGTTGACAGGACTTCAAATTATAATTATTTATATCTAAGCATCGCATCTTACTACCCGTTTGGGTTCTACGCAGATTCAAATATAACTACAAATACACAGGTACTATCTTTGGAATGAAACTATAAATTCATATATTATAATAATGTATGAATTATTCTGCTTCCCCCCGCCCCCCCTCCCCCCGTATCAAAATAACCTTTTGAGCTACACGCCACTTATTTTACTGCGTTTAATTTATTGATTATTTTCTTATATTGTATTTTGTAAAATGAAAATAAGGAATAGAGACCTTGTGGGTTATAGGGGCACTAATTATTTTCTTATTTAAATGTATTTATTTATTCTGGTGAATTTAAGGTGTAACACCTTGTCTTACACTTAACCAGCCTAACTATGATTCATAATGTATACATATTTTTAATTTAAAAGAATTGACTTAATGAACTAAAATAGTAATATAATGAATCTTTAAAACCAAACAATCAGAAAATTTAATACAAATCAACCATACCCACAATAACTAGTACTCACCAAGATTTTTAAATAAGAATTTTACTTATAAACTAAATATTATATTAATATATCATTTATTATATTTTACTATATACCTCACCCCTAGCGATAGATTATGTGTCTCTATTGTATCTGCGAAAGTGTATTTATTAAGGTTTTAACTTGTCGTTTGATACAACGAAGATATATTTGGGTCAGTGAAAAATAATCTTGTTTTTTAAAATGTTCCCTTTCTTGATTTACTTATCGTCTCGGAAAATGATATTTAATATTATTTATTATCTAATCTATTCGCAACTTTTGAATATATTTATCATAAACAGAAGTCATTAATACTAATAAATGCCAATTTTTTACTCGGTCCTATTCGAGAGTATTAGAGTAGAATTTCCATGTGAAGAACCTTAAAGATAAAATAAAAAATAAATGTATATCAGCAATCAAAATGGCATGGGGAAAACACATAGCGTGGTGTATGAATATATTAAAGGTTCTTCAGATGTATATTTGAAGATAGATATGATGCCCTAGTTTTAATTAGGTGATCGGTAAGCTATGTGCTGATCGTAGTCATATGCCTAAAACTGCTAAGATCAACATCCTGTATAGTAATAATAGTACACACACTAGAAACTCGTCCAATCCGGATGATCATAATTCTGGATAATCCGTGATTTGGAGTATTTTTTATTGTAAGGAATATATAAAATAATTGGACGTACTCATTGTCGTTGAAATAACACATTTATTTACAGTATGATACAGTATAAGGAATAAAATGCTTTTTTTTCGTTACAAAGACATAATAAAGGTCATACATTAAATTAAATAAATCTATCATTTTACAACTGTAGCGGTACTGTAGGCCCTACTGTATCTTTCTGGACATGATTTTAATCGAAGGTTTTCATTTAATATAAGTACAACATTTTTTTAGTGGACAGAGTGCTCCGGATAAACCCAAATTTTGGATAAACAAGTTTCTTGTGTGCTTTTTTTTTTGTGTGTGTGTAACTTTAACAACTACTATGTGTGGTATTCCGATAGACACAAGAATGTCTCATAAGTTAGCAGGAGTAATACGTCCCTACCAGAGCAGTGCACGCTTCAAACCTTTTTCAGCTCCGATAAGTTTTATCTGACTGGAGTGGAGTTGCATGGCAGCACTCAACGAAATGGGAGGGAATTCCTTCTCCAATGATCTTCACGTTCAAGTATTTACATTACAGTGAGGAGAGTTTTCCAGTCTTAATTCCCTCTCCAATTTTTTTTAAAGAGTGCTCTTCATTTCTACTAACTTGAAGGTGGGGAAGAGGCTTAATTACTCCAGTGGCGTTTCATTTAGAAGCAATAAAGAAAACTGTAACCCCCCTTCCCCTTCTACCCACCCTGCCATCACAGTGGGTTAAACCGAGGGGAAAATACGAGAACAAAATAACGAAAGAACCTCTAGTTATCTATTAGAAATAATGAAAAGAAAGGGTTGTTTATTTTGCAGACAGAAAAAAAATAACCCATAGAATATATTTTTATTTATTTGTATTTCAAATAAAGAGTTGTAAAAATGTCACTAACTTAATCACAAATATGTATCTTATATAACATGTTCCGTGCGGCATGTAGTCAAGATATTAATTTCAGATAATGAGCCCGAAACCCATATTCATTCCTACTGTATAATAGCATGCATTTATTTTAATGATTCAGCATGTTTTATCATCATTATTCAAACAATTACGCTATCGTTAATTGAGATTAATTTTGTATATGTTTATATTTTCATAACATGGGTCATTTATAAAACACAATCATGTTTTTGCGGCCAAAATTAATTTTTTAAATGTTCTATATTTTGGTGTTGTTTTATAGGTATTGATAATATTTATCAAAAGTGACAGCTGCAGGTAATATTTCTTAACGTATGAATATGTGAAAGTATTTTAGTAAACCTAGTAACTTTTCTAGCTGTCAGATAAGGCTCTTCCTGTAAAAATTGGACAAGCTAGCGTACGTGTAATTTTATTTTCCCTAAACATGTCTAATTAATGGCGTGTGTCTTCTTTGCTTTTTGGGAATCAGACTTTTATGAAACCACTTTTATTGTAAACCAAGACGTGTTCCCTATATAATGGTCGAGCCTTCTTCATGCGAAGGACCATTTGGGTCAGAATGGAAAACTCTGGCTACAGGCCATTTTTTATGTTCTGTTGGTACATTAAAAATATTATTATATATTAAAAATGGACCATGAAAAAATTAAATAGCAAAACTCAAAAATATTACCTACTTTCTGCTGCTTTATTCATCATAGATCTATCATTAGACATAATTTTAGTGTATCGAACGCGAATAGTCATACACGACACAGGGGTACATACGAACACTTGGTTTAATAAGTTGTCGGTAGTTATCATTTTAATTTGTAATTTTCGTACAACCCCCCAAGGCTCGACTTTTTTTTATCGGTCTCAAGAAAAATAAGTTTTCCCATCATATATAAATAATAATAGATTAGTTAAATTTTATGAAAACTCACTTTATTTATATTACAGTTTTTAAAACATTGTCATATTATATCAAAGGACAAAGATTGTTTTGGCATTCTTTCTATAGCGATCCAACCATGCATGCACACCAGAGACGTGACGTGGAGTGTTGACGGGGTAAGAAAAGGTTTTTTATCACCGCTTTTTTATTATTATTATTATTATTATTATTATCACCGGTCTTACTACCCGTTGGGGTTATACGCACTTACGCTAATGTGTAATGAAGGGTGATTGTGGATTAAATGAAGGACCTACAGTTTAATGTGGGATCCGAACCACGGTGGAGGCCTATCATTCAACACATTCACAAGTTATGATTAATACACGTCTTGTCAGATATGAAGGGAGGGTTTGGCAATCAGATAAATCTGTGCCGGGACCGAGTATTGAACCCCGGACTCCCAACACAGATGTCTGACACCTTACCACTAAACCATCAGGTCACCATCACCGCTTTTTACTACCTCTTCAGGTTATACACATATATGATAATTATTCAAATGGGGTAGGGATGAGGAAGGAAGCATTTAAGAAGTAGTCTATCCACATTTGCGTGGAAGTAGAGTGGGAAACCAGTTAAGGAAAATCACCCTCAGTATATCCGACCCCGATCTCCCCGTTATCAGCAGGTCAGTCTAACATGAGAGTGACATCTTAGACGATTTGACCACTGAAACAGGTTAAGAGCTTGTTAAAATTGTGTTTGTACCCTACTCGGTCCCCATCTGATCAATCATACATAGAATATGCTCTACATACCTCACATGGGAGTTTATTTCTCTCGATACCTGACCAATGAGAGGTTCTAAAAAGTGTTGAAAACAATTCACGGGCAGTACAGCTTAAACTGACTCTGCTTACCTTGGCAACACTCCACGCCATGCCACTGATGAACATTAAGGGTTGATTAATTTTGAACTCTGGTTCCGTTATTTTCATTGTTTACTCTCCTAACGATTTGTTTCTAAAAAAAAACTCGTATCAGCATATGACATACAAACTGAAGCTATATAAGCCTAGTCCTATGTATTTATTTAATGATAACAGGATGAGCCCGTACAATCTTCATTGAATAAGAACACTAAACCTACGCTCGACCTTCTGGTTTTTCTTCAGAGATGTGATATAGTTTCTTAACCCACCCTCCAATATGTTTCCTCTATTTTAATAAAATAATATTGGATCTACAACCAGAAGGTTGATCCTGATGTGTTTCCCATATATTCAGAGCAGCGCGTGCACCAGATCTTCAAAGGGTTTTGTCGCCCGCCCGCACCATCTTGGATAAAGCAGATATACTAACAAGCAAAGTCATGAGAATATAGTCGTTTTACGTTGCTTTCCGCACTGAATTTCGAGAAGCGGGAGAGAAATAGTCTACAAATTTTACTGGACGGTGTCTCATATACATTCCAGGGTTATTTTAGATGACATAATTGATATGGGACCGACAGCTTTACTCCCCTTTCAAAGAAAGTTGTGTTATGGATTTCCATTGCTTGGTAAAAATCCTTTGAGCTCGGCTGGGTTTGATCCAGCGAATATTGGGTCCTAAGGTGACCATTTTACCTCAAGACCACCGAGTCTCTCTCATCTAGTTTACAGACTACGATAAAAAACAAACAAGTCTGAATCAATGTACCGTACCTGTAAGTACAGCACAGTAGGCCCCCCATATCCCGGAGAGTACGTTCCCAGATCTAACGGGGTATTCCTGTAACATACATAAATACGATAAAGTTTTGTTGATAAGTTATTCACAGTATGGCATTACCAACATTAAATTAAGAACATAATAATAACGTCTACTGTACACTACAGCGTATTTACTATTCCCCATTCTTCTTGTAGTGACGATAACATGATGATGATGATGATAATGATTATTATTATTATTATTATTATTATTATTATTATTATTATTATGGTGAAGTGATAGCACCATGGCCACGATAAGGAGATGAAGTGGGGTGATAGTGTAGGCATTGTGACTTATAAACTTTTTCCTTTAACTATAATTAAATAAAATTGGGCATCGGTAAGTTGCGTCTATTGAATCAGCGGATACGGAGGGCCCTATTGTACTTTCAAAGTGTCTCCGTCGCCTCATGTCCCAAAGGTGCCAGCTCTCAGGGTGATGAACGGACTCTTTAATAATTAACCCCCAACCGAGGCAACTGGCAATCCGTCAGCGCGACCCCTTGCATGCCTGCACCTGTCTTCACCCCCTTCGTCTCCATCCCTTCAAGCACTAGATTGTGTTCTCTGCCTATACTGTTCACTTTGAAGTTCACACTCTATCAAATAAATTATGAACGTCAGATTTAGATAGGAAGGATTTTTTTTTGACAATTTAAGAAGTTACTAAAATAATGTTTACATATGTAAATGTAAAGTCATGTGGCCTGCATTTGTCATCTGTATCTGTAATACATATTATCAATACCTATAAAATAATTCTAGTAATATAAAATATTATAAATATTTACCGCAAAAAAGTTTGTTTTTTCTAATAGGTCCTTTATAACAGAATCTTACTTACACTTTCTCGGCTATAAGTAAGGAGTGCAAACATATTTCACAAACCATTGATATAAGGATTATTGAATTGAGGCTGAGGAGGTGGATAAGAGAATATTTCGCCATATTTAGCCTCGAGAAAGATGGGTAAAACATCTCCAGTACAGCTTTCTGTGACTCAAAACAGAATTTCTGACCTCTCCCGGGTCAAAGTCGAGTCCTCCTGTCAAGCACGTTTGAACTTAGCAACCCCTGCAGGTGTAATTAATGTAGTTTAATAAGAAAGAGAGATTCTAGCAGTGGCATTAATATTCTAGTTAACTTTAGCGTTAAAATATGTTTGAATTGCTAATTACTGTAGTCATGCAGAAGTATCATTCCCTGAAACTGTGTTCACTTCGTGTTGGAGATCACAGCTTTCCTACCGGAGTTCCTCTACGCCTCAGGTAACTAATTCAAGAGGAAAAAAAAACAGTTTGCTAAGACGTAACTTCACTTCTACTTTGGCAGAATCTAGGTAGTCAAGATCTCCTGGTGCTACAGATGTTGGACTGCACAGACAAGAGTTTAACCGCCGTCAGAGATAGGCAAGCGTCTAGTTGCAGTTGGGAATCTCGTTAGAAAGACCGGGTTCTCCGTGGATGGATTTTCCTCCTTACCTTATTTTTCACATTATATTCAGGTGAATCTTCCACAATCTGCTCACTTAGAACAGTAAGTTTTTCATTGATTGCCAATATTTAGAGTACAAATAAAAAATAGTTTTTATTTTTTAAATGGGAGATTTTTCTTATAAAAAATAAATTTAACATATTCATATTTTAAAAACATTTTTCCTTTGATATATTTTAACATTCTTTTGTCCTGAGAAATTAGGTGTATTTTTAATAAACTGGAATAATATGACGTACTTACAAACGGGGATTTAAAAACACCTTACCACTGGTGTACATACGGATAAAGGTGTCAGTCTCGTATCATCTGGTTTTTCGGTAACGAGGAGGTAGGGACACGAATCTCGGGTGGGTGTATTCAGGTGGGATTTTTTTCCCGCCTATATATTTGTTGTTTTTTTGCTCTCCCTTCCCGCGAATGTGGACATATTTCCTTATTCTGCCTTCCTCAATCCTACACCATTGGTGTAAAATATGCAGATAGCCCGGACGGTTAGTAAGACACCTTACACCATCAAGAATCAGAGTGAAACTCGTGAGGCGCTGCTGCTGGTTTTTACATCGGCTTCGATCCAACCCTAAGTGGTGCAGGGCGTGTTAACAAACACACGTGAGGGGCCAAGAACAACACATGTTTGGTCAGTGTTAGCTCGTGGTGCACAATAGTTCTTGAGCCCTTCACCTTCGTTAAGTTGTTAGAGAAGTTCACCACAAGTCTAGGAGAGACTGGTTCAATCCCAGGGGGCACCGACGAAGATATTTACTATTTGTGTAGAGGCTCTCCCTGTTATCTGGTCGATTCCGACACCTTAGCTCAGTCGGTAGCGTTTCTATCTACCGAGATAAGGGTCCTGAGATCGATTCCTGGCATAGCCGAAAAATTGATCATTAGTGAAATGTGGGTTTTCCCTTTCACGGTGACGAATTAACGGCCGGGGGACTGAATGTTGTGTCTGTTCTAGATATAAATTAGTTTTTAAGTCATGTACTGATATAACCAATCGGTTCAGAAATTGCACGTTAACTACCTCAAATAAATGAAATCATTTAGTAAACACCTAGGACTTGGTTTGTACACGTTCAGTCCAATTTTCATAAGAAGGACGTGATCTAACAGATAAAAAAAAGCTACTGGACCTACTTTCACACATTCATACATCAAGTCATGTGATCTGAAACTCACTTTTGATATACACAAAGGATCTAATAACATGTTATCAATGGACTGCAAAAAAATATGTTTGTATTTTCTAAAAGTTTCTTTTTATCAAAAACCTACATTCGTATTTGAAGAACTTCCTAAATTACGTTAGTTTGTAAAAAGTGTTTTAATATAATCTGTGTCTTTAAAAGAGAACTTTAGCTGTGTTGATGATACAAACAGTGTTTGTGTTTACAATGGATAGTGTGTTGAGGCAAAATAAGGCTTTCATCTACCAATAGTTCTCCCTCCCAGTTATTAACAATAAACAGATATACTTCATTAAACAATGAACCGTTTTTCTTTAGAAAACGTTGAGCAATGGGAAATACAACTAGTGGAAATTTCGAGCAATACATTTCAAGGAATTATTAAAGAAAATATTTTGTATCTCGGGTTTTTTTTTTTCATGTGAACATACCTAAGCCGAGATAAGGTGAATTTTCTTGTTAATGTAAAAAATAAATATATTTAAATTTGACTCAGTTATATAGTACATAACTAACTCACTCTCTGGCCTAGAGGAACTCGAAAGTTCAGGACGTAAGCATGCCATTTAACCCTATCCTCAATGAAATCTCTCCATTCTGACATCCAATCTCCTTCAGTTTTCAAATTCGACGTTTTGGCCTACCAAGAGACCTTGTATTTTCAGGTCCCCCAACTAAAATGTTGTGTACACTCCATTCTCCTGTTGGTTCATCCATTTGAGACCCAAATATCTTTCTCAGTACTTTGCTATTAAAAATGTATAGAGTACATTGATCACATATTTCCAAAAAATAAACGTGGCCACAACTTTTTCATTTTTTACTAATCTAGTTCATGAATGGTTTGACCGACATTATTTATATTCAGAGAAATAATAACATATTTTAACAGATGTGTGCATTTATCACCACAAGGAGGAAAACTATGCTAGTACGGCTATGTTCGTAGTTAGATGAACATGTTTAAATTAATTTAAATTAGTTCAAGAATAGTCCTGGGCAGTGGACATTAGAATCGACCAATTCAAATTAAATGTGTGCATTTGTTTCTTTGTTCTTGATAACATTATTGATTAAAGCTTATTATTGTAACAATTATAAGTAATTTATTGACGTTAGAAAGTTGAACCGTTTTTGTCAACCATTTTATTAAAATTATGATTTCGTGTTTTCTATTTCTTAGTACATCTTTCAGTCAAAATACAAAACTCTCTCATCAAGGTCATTCCAATAGATTCATACCCACATCGGTGGCCGCATGGCCTAAGGCATTACTCTCACAGTAGAATGGACTGCCGAGGACGAGGATATCGAGTCTCTAATCTCGGTCGGGTACTTTCGCGCTATCCATACCATTGATCACGTGGTCTAGGGTGTTATACTTGTATTTACACTTTGCCGCTGTTGTAAATAGGTTGGAGTTTGAATTATGACTGGATGGCTATGATGTAAATAGCTCAACTGTGTCTATATATATATAAGTGACTGTGAACATTAGGGTGAGTCTATGTTGACTTTTTAAAGTTTTCGTTTTCTCAATTAAATCCACCGCAATACAAGTTTGACGGTGTTTTTATAAAAAAAAATTACAACCTCCAACTATTAATAACGTGTTTTATATAAGATTGATATAATAGTTGAGAAATAACGCATTGTCTTATTATTTTCTCGCGTGTTAGTAGAGAATAAAAACTAACTACGGTAATTGTCGGCCATCTTGGAGGTTGAGTTTATATAAACACATATACACACCTAACGATACGATATTCTACTCATAACGGGCCGTTGCATCAACATCAGAGTACTTTGTGTCACGGTATCAAAGTAAATGTGCGTTACCTCGGCCAGGCAGTCGAAGACGCCCCCTCCCCCCCGGCAACCAACCACACCCCCTCCCTTAAACTCGTGTACCGATATAATCATTATGTTTGAAAATTGCACGTTAAATACCTCAAATAAGTAAAATTAAATATTGGTTTGATACTACCCGTCAAAATTGACATACAGTATTTGAAGTGTGAATATATTTATTATATTCGTATAGAGTAACTTTGGCAAATGTCAAGTACCTGACATCATATTGTTATCTAACTACACCCAACCTTAGCGCTAGAGATAATCCTTTTAGGATAACTTGAGGAACCCAATTACAATAAATTATTTAGATACCATCAGGGATCGAATAGCTCAGCCCTCCCTCCAAACCATCCGCTACGGTGTGGGCTGAATTTAGAGCTAAACTCTTAATAAAACTGCTCCTTATTATTAAAAGTGATTGACCACAAAGTATGGGAGACTGTTTCGATTCCGGATGAGTCCGGAAGAAGATTTGCAATATTCGTAAACAGCCTGCCCTTGCAATCTAATTGATAAATATGAAGGTGATGGGTGTGTTGTGGTAGGCATACATTTTTGAATTAAGTTATGTTTGTAAGTCGTGTGTTAATATAAGCTAGAAAATGCCTATTTAAAACTACAAATTGATATTAAAAGCTAATTAAAAGCTAATGGTATAATATATATTATTTGTAGGGCAGAAGGATTTTGTGGTCACTTTTTTAAGCACCGGATCTTACTGCCTTTTCAGGTTATACGTGAAGAATAAATAAGGTAAATGTAACAGCATTTGCTTGGAGGGAGGGTAGAAAACAAGTCTGAAAAATTTACTCCCAGCATACCCGACAGGGATTCGAACCCCGATCTCCCTGTCAACGACATCGATCTATTGCGAGAGTGACGTCCTAGACCAAACGGCCACCGAAACAGGCTGTAGACACTGTTCTCCTCTCTACACAGATGTATGCGTGTCGTGCTCACTTTGAAGTGTCCTCTAGACCGTTCCTCAGACTGTACAGGGATGGAAGGATGAGGTAAGGGGTGGGGGTCGCCTGCACCACTTAAACCCCGCGCCCTCTGATGACATAAATCTCCACGTACTCTTTCCTTTTAGCTTTCTTTATGTGGCCATGAAAATAGCTTACGACCTAAGGTAATGGACGTTTATACTCGTGTGTGCTTACCAACGAAAAAGGGAGGGGAAAATAGCGGCACTTGAAAACTGCAATTGTGTTTAGAAACGTTATTTTTGAAAGGCCGTAACTTATCTTATTTTTAAATTTTGTATTATTATGTTTTTAAATTTAAATTCACGTATTAATAACATTTTATAATAATAAAAGGTGTAATGTAATGACATTTGATGCTAAAACCTTTTTTAAGTATAACTATTTAATAATAATTTATGTTGAAATTGTAATGTGTGAAGTTTCAATTGAAGCTTATTTGTAAATCATCTTAATATCACAGTTAGAAATGAGGAAAAACAAGGAACTTGAGTATTCTTGCGCCGCTAGATAAAACGAATAGGTAACCCATCATACAGCTCTGCGTAGAGTTACGTAGCTCTTTATACGTTTTATCTCACGACGCTAAGTCGAATAATTTTATTTGATATTTTGGGAGGTGATAGATAACCTGAGCTCACGATTAATAGCACACTAGTGCTAAGGTGCCAGAAATAAACATATTTTATCATTTATGTTCTAGGTAAACAATGAAATGAGTTTAAGTCGTCTATATATAATGAAACCTCTGACAAAAAATATCTTCTTGCAATCTTAAAATAAATTGTTCAATACAAATTATATTTCGACTTCTAAAACAATATTTCCATACACTCGAGCGAGGCACGGGTATATTTTAATTTCCTTTTGGAACATCTTAAAAGTAATTATTTATTGAAGACATAGATTGGAAATCACTAATATGGGGCTTTTATAGAAATCATTTTATATTTTTTGTAAAACTATATAGTTAAAATAGAAAGAGTTTTCAAAATATTCTAATGATACTTCCTTATGGATTATTTTATAATTTTTTCATAATTATTTGAATGAACAAAAGATATTAATTAAATGATCATGTGTTTGGTTTCGAGGTTGTAGCAACAAGAGGTATTAAGGTGCACAAATAATAAATTAAAAAGATTAATTTTTACACTTTTATGTTATTATAACTGCCCACCATAAATTACAACATAAAACAATGTTTTTCATAATTTAGAGAAAAATCAATGAAAAAATTTGTTCCAAAATAAAAAGTGTTTGTTTTGTAAATACAAGCGCACGAATAGGGGTTTTACTGGCGTCACTACTCGCCTACATCTGGTCTAGTTTACCATCTTTATTTATGAAGTGAAGGCAATCATTAATAAGTTCTCGTTTGAAAATCATTTTTAGTAAACTACAAACACTACTACCACTAAAAACAACAACATATAAACAGTTATTTCCATGTCAATCTCAGTGGTCTTAAGGGTAAATTGCTCACCTCAAGACCCGATGGTCGTGGGCTCAAACCCAGCCGGGGTCGACGGATTTTTCTTGAGCGACAAAAATCCGTTGCACAACTTCCTTCGGAGAGAAAGTAAAGCCGTCGGTCCCATGCCGATTGCGGCATCTAAAAGAACCCTGGAAGGTATGTGGAAATACCCTTCCCAACAAAATGTCAAGCTCTTTCGCTCTCGCCCATAGAAATTTACGTACCACTGATATAATCAGTCAGTTCAGAAAGTGCACGTAAAACCTCGAATAAATGAAAAAATATGTTGTTCTTGATCAAAAATAAATGATTTTAAAAACACTTTTGCGAAGGTCATTAGCGTATAAAATAATAAAAAACAAATTGAGGGTTGTGACAGTTTCTATTGCTCAAAGTGACAGCTGCTCAATAGATGGGTTTGCAGAACATATGACTTGACGTATGGAGACATAAAAGATCTGGTGACATTTCCTAGCTATTAGTTAAGGCTATTCGTAGGTAAAGCGTAGTATACACGGCTAGTTAATGAATATGACACAGTTCATATTTTTACACAAAACCTATTTAGTATTGGTATTTTGTACTTTTTACATTAGTTTGGTCAAACAGCAACTGTTAGGGCATGTATGATATTTGCTAAACAATTGTTCTGGGCCGGGATTTTAACACTGGATTTTTGACTTAGTGTAACCCATCCCTGTTTTTGCTAACGAGAAAGTCTAAAAAACTAAGTTTGGTGATCACTGGTCAATAAGCCAAAGGTTCTGGGTTTTATCTATGTGCAGAATACATTTTTCTTATAAATATCGTATTTTGCTGCGTCCCACATTACTTAAATATAAGCTATATTCAAGACCGCTTACGCGCTGATGTATTTCTACACTAAACGAGTCACTTTCTTGCATATCTTAAGGCCACCATCAGCACTTACTCGACAGATGTGTTGTATATTCTCCCAAGAGATGGCAGCGCACGCCAAGGGATAACGTACGAGGTTTGTCCACAGCTGGGCGCCTCGTGAAAAGGGGAAGGGACATGGAAGATTGTAACTTTGTGCTCGGGGACCGTGTCTCGCACAGGTCGGTGGGGGGTTAGAAAAGACGAAGTAAGGGTGAGAGGGGAGTCATCTAACCTTCCCTCCCCCACAACCCTTCACGATAAATCTGTCGTAGACAAGTGGTGTTGAAAGATGGCCTAAGAAGAAACAAGAGGGCGTAAGACTGGAGACCTTTTTTTCCCCCCATACATTGCCATAAGTTTTGTTTTTGCTCAGTGCAATCGTTACCCACTAAAACAAATGAGCATTGGTGCGTAATTTATTGCCACCGTTAATAAAGACAACAAAATGTCAAGGGGTGGGATTTCTTTATATACGAGACTGTGTTGATTTAGTTGAACTGTCCATACTGATTCAAACAGTATACACAATATATTGATTGCACAGGAGTCTCAAGGATCTCGATTCAAAGGGATTTTAAGTTGATAAAAATCGCCCATTAGTAGTCATTTTTATTTTTAGTTGCAATTATAATGTTTCCGCATTTAATTACACTAATGGAGTTGAGATGAGAACGATAAATTTTAGAGTGAATGTACCCACATTTGCTGAAGAAAAGGGGTAAATCATTTTAGGGAAAAAAAACCACACTCAATAC
The DNA here is from genome assembly GCA_902151425.1 of Timema shepardi. Lineage (NCBI taxonomy): Eukaryota > Metazoa > Arthropoda > Insecta > Phasmatodea > Timematidae > Timema > Timema shepardi. The sequence goes on from CABFVX010001963.1 coordinate 129,220, forward strand.
ACCCGTTTGGCACTTGAACCCTGACATCTCCGTCATCGGAAAGCTAGACAAGACGAAACTGGTGCCTTTGGCCACGTACTCCCTGGTGCAAATTTTGTTATAATAATAATAATAATAATAATAATAGGATTTGTATAATACACTGAGTATTTTCTGGTGCCAGTGTCGTTCTGTCCGTCACCTCTGGACGTGTTCTAGGTGTGTGTCGAGATGGGACTCAGCAGTGTTTGTCTACCTGTCTCCACACCTTGCACCCACTTAACACGACCCGAGACACGTGTCGGCACTTGTTGTTTACACGTGGTCAACAATGTCTTACCCTTCTTGGACGGGGGTAGGACAGTCTCAAGGTCCTCTTCATTCGGTTAGGGTGAACGTACTTTTGAATGAATTTTCCATTTAGTACTTAGGCCTACCTAGTGGACTTTAACTACTACTACTGATACTACTTTTACTGCTATTACTTTACTTATAGTTGGAATTTCACAAATACAAATTAATGGCTGAGAAACTGGGTGCTATGCTTGCTCTAGAATAAATACTTATACCTATAATCAGAAAGTGCAGGTTAAACATCGCTAATATTGCAGAAAAAAAAATATATATATATATAAACTGAACACCTCGCCTTAGCATAAATAATGGTATTATCGTATTATCAAATTAATTTAGGATAAACTCGTCGCTCACAAATTATCTACTGTCGCGTGCATCGGTAACTGAGCTGGCTAAGGCGTTATACTTATATTACATTCGAATCCTGGCTGGATGCACTGAGGGTTCCTTTTTTATATTATTACGTTATTACCCTGTACTCTCTCCAGGCAAATGCTGGTGTAGGAACTACTTAACATTAAACTCTATCATCCAATGGCTTTAATAGTGAAAGCTGCGAACTTCTTAACGTAAAACAATACAAGTTTTTATTTTAATTTTCAAAACTATGTTTTGCGAAAAATGTATTGCTTCTCTCCCTCTATCGTCCCCTACCCCACCCCGCCCACGATATTCGAAGTCACGTGCAATCGGTGTGATTAATATTTAATATTGAAATGTGTTATTGTATTTCTTTGATGTAAATACCAATTATTTATTTATTAAGGACTTTTCAAACAAATATAAAAATGTTCAATACCGCACTCAGAATTTAAAGTGTCCTGTAGTTATTTCTGCCATCTCATCTCTGCAGTTATAATCTCAACCCCTCCCCCACCAACCCACCCACCCTCAATTTCCTTTGCAATAGAAGAGTTACAGGAACTGAAAGAAACGATTGGGATCTTCCATTTTGACTACAACAACGAACGCTGTACGTACAACTATTTATTTTGTACTTTGGGTGATCAGGGGCGCCCGCAAGGCCGGTCCAGGTGTCCATTTTCCCCCATGATGTTCTGAGATTGTATAAAAATATTAGAACTAGGCTAATCCCGTCCTACAGTGTTCTTAACTAGCGCTCAAACAGTGCCCCCAGCCAACAGAGAGTTATAGAATATTACTAATAAACTAATTACTAGCGCTCACCACCAGCCCACCTGCTAACTTCAGAGGTGATAGTTTGGCGCATGCGTGAGCAATTATTCCAACAGCATTTACCATTCAAATCGTCAAGGTCAAGTGTCCACCCACGAATTTAGATAAATTTGAAACATTTTTCTTTTGTTGTGTTTTATTTTCAGAAGACAAGTATTGCCTTAAAAAGTGTATTTCGAGGATTTAATTTAGTAAATTTCCCCGGGCCCCCAGAACTCCCGGTTTGCACCCCCCTTCCCCCTACGACATACATATAATTATACAAGCAGCCCCTAGAGCCAATAAATTGACTTACCGTGTGTATACGTCAGAATTGTGATTATTTCAAAAATAATTTATTTTCACTAAGTGTAATACAGGTAGTCCCCGTTATAAGCGGTAGATGCAGTCCATCAGAGTGTCGCATAAAGCGAAACCGCGTATAACGGGGACTATTTATAGCCTAGCGCGATAGCGGAAAATAGAACGTAAAACGGCTTAGTATGTATTTATATTGATCAAGTAGGCTTACATTACTGTATACGTTAAAAAGGATTTTAGTAATTAAAACAAGCGGTTTTGTTATTGAAATTAATTCTATTATATTGACGAAATACACAACCAAATCAGTACTGTACATATGAGTTTATTATGTTAACAATCACAGCTTTGGCGCAACTCAGCTCAAATACAAAACCTTCTAAGGACCTTTTTCGTTTTTTTAAACCACGTAAATGTGAAATCGCGTATAGCGGGACCGCGTATAATGGGGACTACCTGTAGTGTGTTAGGGGCACATAGTCGATTTCGATTTCAATTTCACTTTCATGACAGCACGTAATGACATTGATTTTTCCGTCCTAATTAATATTTAAAATCATATTTTAACGTAAATATTTTCATTTTTCTTATTTTCAGTTATTTTTAATTAAATTCATCTTTTTTTAACAACAGCCATGTTTCTATTCTTTTTTCTTCTAGCTGCACGTGTCCGAAGCATGGTTTATTTCCGGGTTGTATTACGCAGTATTTAAGAGCAGGTAGATAGTTAAGCCATACCTATTTTTAGTTTTCGCGCTAGATAGAATAACCCCATTGGTAAATGGGTTTCCGTCTTGTCCCTCTCCTCTGTACGTTGTATGTTTTTTACGGTCCTGGCGACCCACTATGAGCGATGGGGTGGGTTTTTGTATAATTTTCCCACCCCTAGCCTAAAGATGGCATTTTTCAGCCCGCAAGGGCGCCAATACCCTTATTATTATTATGTTTATTATATATATGTGTCCTATGTCGTGTTCGTTTCCGAGAGCCCTTCGGGGCTGGTGTTAACTGTTTGCCCCTTTATGTTTCACGTGTATTATTCATCTTTTATTGTTAGACGTTTAAGAAATTCATAAAAACCGTACAAACAAACAATACGTATGCATTTAAATAAATATCAACAAGTGAACAAGTATTTTTATTAAAATAACATCCTATCAATGCAGTCCGATATGACATAGCTAAAAGACGGCCGACGAGAGCTTCCCAGACGACACCCTTACGCGGGGTAAGAAATGATGGTGACGTCACGGCTCGTTACAAGCATAGTGCGTAACGTTTATACGAGTTAATAAGCTAATTCTCGGTCGGAAATAGGTAACGCGATTGAGCTTCAAGACGTGCAAATCACAAATAATATTGTGAATAAATATTTATTCCCCTACTCGTAATAAGTGATATTGCGTTAGTTTGGTTGAAGATTGCACCCCCCTTCTCCCCATAGGCCACTGATAGAACTAGGCGAGCGTTTAGCGTTTCAAACCGACAGGCTGTGCTTAGAATGTTATCAGGTTAATGTTATGTCATTCAATTATGAATCGACCTCATAATATTCGTTATAATTCACTCTCGTTTGAATTGTTGAAGGTCTTTTCTGGTTTTAAAACGTATAAATAAACTTCTTCCAAGTACTATTATTATTATTATTATTATTATTACTACTACTACTACTACTACTACTACTTACTATACTCATAACATTTAGTTCATAATTAACTTCGACTTTTGCCTTTTATCGACCCCTTGGAGAGTTAAGAATTATTGTGATCGTCAAAAAAATCGAACTCGAGATTTTGGGAAATGTTAACGTTTGACCCCTTGAAATATAAAGAGATATTTTCAATGTCGTCCATCTGTTTGCCTGTATCTCGGCTCAGAGCCCAAACCATTTTACCGAGCGCATTAAAACGTTTTATCTAGACTAGAGTTTTAATAAGGTTCTGTCGAAATGTTTTTGGAATTAGATACATAGCCCTAAAATTAAGGGTAGTCAACTGAAGGGCCAAATTAGAAAAATATCGATTTTCTCAAAACTCTCTAATGATTTTGTCTAAATTATATATCAAGGCACTGTTATACATTACAAACAAATGGCTAATTCTCATAAATATCCCAATTTTCAGGTAAAGGAACGAGAAAGTTTGTGCAGTGCACCGCACTATTTATTTCTAAATAGCTCGTTCTAT
>CABFVX010001964.1:7360-25055 GCA_902151425.1 Timema shepardi
AATGGCCGCAAACGTCTGAGGATATGCTTTGAAGCTGTATTGTGTTATGAGACTTGTGGGAAATGTTTTTACGTATAAATGCTAATGTGACTTTATACGGAGTGGAAAACAATAGCTGTCAAAATATTCTCCCACGCCATTCTTGTCGATAAAGATGGCGACCCAATGCGTTCCAGGCTTGGGGTGTGGATCCGTGTTGATGACGAGAGCGGCAGGTCGCGCTATTCTAGCAGGTAGCTGATCAGCATGGAAAACACCCGATCGTACAGAACGGAGCCACTGGTTTGTTTTCAGCGCACGTCATATGGTGTGCATGTACATCTTCAATGGGTGTCACGGTGCTCAGGCGTAAGGAACCGGCCTGACATACGGCGGCCGGGACGCGCTCTGGGGCTGCTCACGTTTCATTTAAACGAGTACTAGACTGTCTTTGCCACCTTCCGGTACTGACAGATCTCTAAAAATCCTCTCAGGGTTCCTTCACGGGGTGACCCCTGGGCAATGTGACGGACGCTGAAGTCCGGCATAGCTAAGACCTCGATAAGGTCATATGTGTGTGAGGAGCGAGGCTTCTCAACACACATTAAGTGTTTGGTAGTACGTACCCATGTAGCGGGGATAGCTGGTCAGGGCACCTCTTCAAGGTGTCCACTGGGACACTCCGGACAGTCGGTCTCAAAAATGGTGCTGAGGGGGGCGGCAGCCCAGATGTGGGGCGATGAAGCTCTGGGGCATAAGAACGAAGACTTGAGGATACGATTGTTCGGAGGCTGAGCTCCTGACTTTCTCGTTATTGGGCTACCACTAGGAGGTGCCAACTTCTCCCTCCATCTGGTCCCAATGGAGGTCTTTTTTTTATCGAGTAACCCAAGGCAGGTTGGCATGAAAAGGTAGGTACTGGTTTTTTTCGGTGCCCGAGTACCTGGAATGGCACTCGTGGACTTCAGTCCATGTCCGGTGAAAAGGTTCCATCCCGATGGGTATCAGTGGTTGCATTATGAAGGGCCTCTGAGCCTAGGGTTAGTATAGCTGGGAAACCCTTCCCAGGGTTTTCTTCAGAGATTTAGGGGATATCAATTTCTATCTTCAATAATCCAATCTCGAAGCCACCAAAATATGGAGGCCATAAATAAATTGTAAACAGAACTATGTGCCATGCACATGGTGCGGCCTAATTTAAATGTTTTCAAAGAAGAACAACATCTATCGTACAGATTTACGACAAGCATAGGCGTGTCTTTGTCTAGAAACTTTTTCTTTTCTGCCTCTTTACGTCGACGGTTTCTGCACGCGTTGTGGCACGGGAGATTAGGGATTCGAGCAGGCTGTAATCCACATCACCATTATCCCAGGGAATACCGTGCAGTTGGTTGACGATATAGTCAGCTTGTTTTTTGCAGTGGTTGAAAGTTCCTCGATAACGTATGGGGGTTTTCACATCCAATGTTGAAGTAATGTACCGCATACATAAAACACTCTGTTCCTTGAAGATAAAATATTTGCTGACGTCGATGAAGATCTGGAAATCTACAATGTAGAGCATGATTTAAATGATGGGGTAAGGGGCGTGAACTCTCTTATATCAACTCCCATATTCGGTCACGACGTTTTTGTCCTTGTCGATGGAGATGATGTTGGCAAACTCCCCGTACACGATGCAGTTGACGGTTTAGGTGAGAGCTCTGGTGAAGATCACTTCGATACTCAGAGAACCATGCCTCGTCAAATTTCAATGCGATGTCATTTGGGTAGAAAGATTAGTTATGAGATCAAAAGCCATGAGATTATATCACTTAGGGAACGTTTCCGGTGTGATTTTACTACCTTCGTTCATGAAATGGATACCCGTTCCAGAAAACAGTGTGTGGTAGGACATGCAATAATTGCCGTTTGAGCAATCAAGCTGTAACGGTTTCGACGGCACTTGTTCCCCGTCCACGTACAACGAGAAATGGTTCATGCCGTAGGGTTGGAAGTTGAACGGGTTTTTTGTGGCGTCACCGTTGAATGCAGCGTTTGATACAAATCCCACGATGCATCGTTTAGGTAACTGTCCCGTGAATACGTTGTCCAGTGATTTCCTTTGCACACCCGTAGGAATAATGAGTGTTTTTACTTTCACGCGGATAATGGGATACTTTGTGGGACTGACGTTTAATGCCATGGCATGTGCCAACAGTATAGAAGGTGCTACTTTGATACGTCACACTAGAAGTAAGGCTTCAACGATGTGAAACTTAAAATGCGGGATTTCAGGGACGGCCATAAAACTAAGCCCGTCTCTGGAGCGGACCAACTTGACTCTGAGTTCGGTGCAGTTCAAAAGGTATTTCTCTTAGTTAAACACATAACCGTGTAGATAACCCAAAAGACACACCATCTTACGTTTTGCAGTGAGACTGCGACGAGCCTCAATCCCCTTTTTGCCTGCGTCAACCTCCTTAAATATTCCGGGGCTGTCTGCAAACCACAGACAACAAGTCAAATGTGTTCTTTTGGCTTCACTGTTGTAATTGAACAGCGTCTCAATATACGATCTATGAGTATACGTGTTGCTGGGCGATGAGACTAGTTTTTGGTTTAAAAACAAATCCGCCTGTGTTAATAGCGAATGCAACCAGATGTTGACGGGAGTGATTTGACCCACCCTGGTGAAAAAGCCACCGTCGGGTTTCATGATAGCCACCCTGAGATAGAGCATGGTCTGTGAAAGATCGATATAGAACACGCCTTGACCGATAACGGTAAATTCTATGGGTGAATCATCGGTGAGGAAAGAGAGAGGTTTGTACTGAAGCCATTCTTCACTTACAAGATTAGTTTGCGTGGGTGGGATGGAAAAGAGATCGAGTTAACTGCTGGCACACTCACCGGACTGGGGGTGTAGAAACGACATTTCAATTGAAAATATCTACCGCTTCTTTCTTGAACCTTTTACGTCGGGCAACGAAAGAAGACTGACGTCTGTACTTCTTGCGACGCCCCTTATAGCCTGAGCTGGTCATCAGTGTGTCGATATTCTGCTCTTTCTTGCGTTTAAGGTTTGATCCAGCACAGCTGACACGCTGGCATAGGGCCACTTTGAAAGGACGACGCTGATTTGCAACGTTGGAGAGCCCGTAGATACCCGTATGAAGCGCCTGTTTTACATGGCTTTAGTGCCAATTCTCAGCAACGGCACGACGCTCTTGTAAAGGCCGCTGAAAAACCTTTATATTCCATGATTGCGTTGATAGGGAACACCGTGGTAGATCGAAGATATACCTGTTACAGCCTGGTTGAAATAGTATCTTTAGTAGAGAGAGTTCATGTTGAGAAGCGTCAAAAATGAAGTTATACGCACAATTTACCAAACTCGAATGGTATAGGTTCACCAGTGTCTGTTCTTATATTGATTTCCAGGCTTTCAATTTCTCTTCTTAGTACGGGCGCATAGGGCAACGGAGTATAGCTAACTGCCTTATGTGTGCCGTAGAGATAGTTTATGTTGTTGATACCGACGCTACGTAAAAGTGGTGCCACAATGTCTCCCACGGGCTGAGGATCGATGATATCCGTGTAGATGTATATTTGCGAGGGTAGGCCTGGTAAAATATTGGCGCTGTACGGTTACTTTTGGACTTTGATCAGATTAGCTTGAGGATCGAAACTGAGCTGTAGACTTAGTTTACTAGATATAGTCAGCAACTGTATATTTGGTGAAGAAGAAACAACGTCCATTTTTTGTTGTTAAGGTTTGTATACTTGAATACAACTCAAAAATCCCGTTTAAGTGCCTCTATATCGTTTTGGGCTTTGACCAATTCATGGATAGTGCTGTAATTTCCAGGCGGGATATGATCCTTGAATATTAGTTCTACGCCGTTATTGTCCACCCCGTTGTACCATACAATATTTAGGCCCTCGGGTAAGGTGGTGAAATAACTCGAATATTGGAATTCGGTGAGAGCGACTTCCCACTGTCTGTCGAGGTAAGACGGTAGGTTAGTTGCGTGGTGAAATTCACGAGGGTATTTTTAGTGAAATTTCTTATAGAGCTGTCTCTCGGCAAAGTTATGTAAAACTGTTCCTTCATGATAGGACAATTACGTAACTGGCAGGAATCCAATAATTAAACTTGGCGGGGTAATATTTACACTGCACGTACACTTTCTTTCTGGCGCCTTTACCCTTGACACGTAGTATTTTATCAACTTTAAAGGGTTTGGGAAGACTTACGCGTTGCAATTCAGGTTCGTAAAACGTTTCCTCCACCTCCTAGCCATCAAGACAGGTCAGTTTGTAGACGACTGATTGTTGCTACACGACACTGCTGACTTTGGAAATTTCTTCACTCCAATTGCTTTCGTAGCCTTTTTCAAACAGCATTTTTGATTTGCTAATATGTACCGTGTCACTGACTTTGATTTTTGGCTTACCGTTTGAGTCTGGACGCCGCTTTTTGTACAGATTATCTCTGGCTTGAAGCACATTGATTTCTGAAACGTTTGCAGGTGACATTTTGTTACTGAAATGTTATGCGCTGTTCTAAGCGTAGTCGAGATCTTGGAGGACGTCCACATAGCGATACGTGTTATTTTTGGTAAAGTAGCGCCACATGCACCCTTTAAGAGTTCTATTGAATTGTTCCACGATGACCACCTTCACGTCCGCATTATGAGTGGTGTAGTAGTACACGCCTTCTTTATTGATAAATTTTTGGACTAGAAATGCCGTGAACTCTGTCCCCTCGTTCATCTCTAAACTTAGTGGTTTACGTCCACTTAGTTTGAAAATGTCCCGAAAATCGTCCCTCACGACGCTCCCCGTCTTGGATGGAAGCGTCCTCGCCTAAGCCATCTTGCTAAACACATCGATGACGGTGAGCAAGTACACAGCACCGTCATTGTCTTTTCTGAGACTTCGTATATTGTTGAGATCGGCTTGCCATAGATCGTCAATGTTTGACACCACGTACTTGTTGGGTGGTTACTTTTTTCCATAGGTTTGTGTAGGGTGTAACCATCCTGCGAACGAAGCCATTCTCGTACTTTTCCGTCTCTTACTTGGACGCCTTTATGAGCGCCGCCTCTCCTGCAAATGTGAAGGGTCGTAGTAGATATTGGCGAAACTGACCATTAAGCTCGGAAAGGAAGCCATCTGTTTTGGTCCACCCTTTTCACTATCTTATTCTTAGCGCGTTGCGATGATGTAAGTGGTTGGGGTATGTGCGTCGGATCTCTAATGGGCGCCAAAAGTTTCGGATTTAAAATAAATTCTTTCATGGCGTTTATTTTATTGAAGTACTGTGAGAAGATCTTTCCATCCCGAATGCTCGCTGTGTCGTCTTGCTCTGACCAGATCATTGACTAAATACACAATATTGGATCCAAGGAGAGGCATATCGTGAATACTCACTTACCCGTTTTCGTCCCAAGAGATACCACCTCGGGAAAGTGGAGGGTGCTGACTAAATTGCAGATAGTGCTGTAGCACTTGTTGGTATAAAGTCAATTTAGACTTGTCGTCAATTTTTGAATCTAAGATTTTTTACATGTCTTTGTCCAGCTCGGACAGCAATATATGTGTGGCCGATGCCATTTGTTGGCGATGTTCTCGTAACGGTGTAATGTTACCTGGGACACCAATATAATTCTTTTTTCGTGTGTTCAATTATCTACATGTTAAATAAGGAAACGAGGACACCGCTTATTAATGAGGCTAAAAGTAAAGGCAGGGACGCTCCTCCTTTCTTAACGATTAGTCGTCTCTTCTTCTTCCAGCACTCTCCTCGTTTGAATAAATTGTGCAACACCTGCTTGTGAGCACGTAACTTTGTTTTCTGCGCATTTTTCAAAGGCAACCGTCCTTTTAAAGTGTTGTAGGCACACTCGCAAACAGAGTCAATCGGTTTTTTGTCAGCTGTTTTCAACAAGACGACACGTTGCTGAGAGTTCATGCGATGCATCGCATGCAGCAGAGGGGCTTGCTTCAGCATTTTGGGACTCATGGTTATGAAATGATCTGTAATCGCGAAGTGTCGGTGTTTTTATAGCTTTTGCGTGGTAGGTACACGCAGCACCACACATTTGTGCGGGTTCTGTATCTGAACCATTCTTGTGTACCTTGCTTGAAATCTAACAATATTTACCTGTGGCTAGTACTTGTTCATCAGCGTAAGCTTCTTGTAAAACATGGGGGTTTTCAGGACAGACTTGACTTGCAAAGTGTTGAATCTGAGCTTTATCCCTGGGATTATTAAAAAAGCACAATATAATGTGTGTTTAAGGAAATATTTATTTTGCCCTTGCCCTGGTGGAATATATTTTGTGTAAAGTGCATGACGTTAATATTTTGATGATGGCATCCTTTGGTGAAAAGATATACGACCACTTCGTTGGATTCACACATCAGGTCGTCCAGGATAATAAGCTGTGGAGTAATTACAAGCGTCATACATTTTCAGCAAACCCTTATAGAATATGACGCGGGTACATGACCCTTCTTGTTCGAATCCTGGTTACCTAAAAGCAAAATACCATGTGATTTTATAAAATTTAACATCACACATTGTGTTCAAGGGACTGATAAATTCGGCTACAAAATGCGACTTTACACAGCCGGAAAGGCCGCTGATGATGGTCGAAAATAGATGTTTCAACTTGTCCATAATGTTTGAGACTGAGCTTATAAGCTAAATGAATTTGTATTTATAAGATAGTAGGGAGGGGATGTAGACGTTAAAACGCAAACATTACAGTTTTATAATATGTATTCACACAAATAAAAGTTTTACAACTATAGCTCACACCATGAAAAGTATACTTGTAATATTTATTTACACAAATAAAAGTTTTAGAATATATTTTTACAAACATAGCTCAGACCATGAAAAGTATACTGGGTGTATTTATTTACACAAATAAAAGTTTTATAAATATAGCTCCCACCATGGAAAGTATACTTGGAATAATTATTTACACAAATAAACGATTTAGAATTTTTTTATACAAAAATAGCTCACACCCTGAAAAGTGTACCTGGAATATTTATTTACAGATAAAGTATACTTGGAATATCTATTTACACAAATAAATGTTTTAGAATATTTTTCTACAAACCTAGCTCAAATCATGAAAAATATACTTGGAATATTTATTTACACAAATAAAAGTTTTAGAACTATAGCTCACACCATGAAAATTATACTAGGAATATTTATTTACACAAATAAATGTTTTAGAATATAGCTCACACCATGAAAATTACACTTGGATCATTTATTTACACAAATAAAAGTTTTAGATTTTTTTTACAAATATAGCTCACACCCTGAAGAGTATAATTGAAATCTTTATTCACACAAATAAAAGTTTTAGAATATAGCTCACACCATGAAAAGTATACTTGGAATGGGTGTATACCATTACATCGCATGTCCATTACATCGCGTTTTGGGAACAAATACATTGCAGATCCATCACATCGCATTTCCCCCACCTCTCTATATCCAGCCAAGCCTACTCTGACGTACAACCAATAGGATTGAAGGGGCGTATATATACGAATACCTCGCATGTCCATTACATCACATTTTTGAACAAATGCGTTGCATGTCCATTACATCGCGTTTTTGAACAAATACATTGCAGGTCCAACACGTCGCATTTCCCCATCTCTCTACACACAGCTAACCATATTGGCCAACACGATTCCAACAAGTTGTGTTACAAGATAAACGCACTCCCAACTTATTGGGGATGTTGGCCAACATATTGGTGTTGGGAGAGCCGGTCAGAGCCATCAAGTTGTGTTGGGTTGTGTTGGATCATTTGTTAGAGATAATAAACGACCAACCCAAACATGTTGGCCGAGTTGGGAGGTTCTGCGCATGCGCTATCGAGTTGGATGAGTGTCCAACCGTGGTGAAGCATATGTTTTATTTTCAGATTAGTTTAACTTTTAAAATCGGGGCTTGCATAATTTTGTGATCATGGAATGAAACAAGGCTAATACATTTAAACTAATTGATTTAAATTCTGAAAATGTAAAAATTACACCTGGACACGAGAATCGAACCCGGGAACCGTGTCCATGTGTCCTTTTTCAATTTTCAGAGTATAATATCCAGATGGAGAATTCCTCACTAAAAAGAATAAATAATAATAGCTTCGGCTACTATATTCTTAATTGATTTATATCAAAAGTATTATGTTCTTTGTGATGTTACATGTGTACAAAGCTATCAACTCCACTTTACAAATGTAGGTAACTCATTATTACCATGTACACACCTTCAGATTCGACATCTAGCAAAAAAAAAAACACTTCGAACGCCCTACCGTTTCTTAAGTTTTGGTTCTTCTGCAAGAATACACTTCCTGTCAACACAGTAAATGAAGAAACAGCAAGTAATACGTCGTTATCCATGGCTAGAAAAGTATAGCTCGATTAAAAAAAAGGTGGAGGAACCAGGATGTTGGTCCAACAAGTTGTCTAGAATAAACACAGCTTAATTTTACACGTGTCTTGTCTTCTAACATGCTGGATCCAACTTGTTACATAATAAACGAGGCTTCACTATCACTATGAAGGTAGGCTTGATTGAAAGGATTGTGTGCCTAATTCCCCTTGTTGGCAAAGTTGATTACAAGGATAGTGTACCCGACTCTCATCTTGAAGTTAAATAGTTAGTTAGATTTAAAAAGTATTCATATGTTCCAGACAGGGCAAAAATTAGCATATCCGCTCTTATGTATTTCACCAACATTACATTTTCCGTTTGGAAGGGGGAGAGTTTCTAACTTGCCAGAAATCGAATGTCCTTAAACAAACTTGGAGACTTGAATTTGTAAATTCACAATTGCTATGGTGCAACTAAAATCAAAGATGAAATAATACAATAAGAATATAAGCTTCAAATTAAAAATATACGCGATGTAATGGACTTGCGATGTAATTGTATATATACGCCCCTTAAATCCTATTTGTTGTACGTCGGAGTAGAGTTAGCTGGGTATAGATAGGTGGGGGGAATGCGACGTGATGGACCTGCAATGTATTTGTTCCCAAAACGCGATGTAATGGACATGCGATGTAATGGACTTGCGAATGTAATGGTGCCCACCCCCTTGGAATATTTATTTAAACAAATAAAAGTTTAAGAATATAGCTCACACCATGAAAAGTATACTATGAATATTAATTTACAGAAAAAAACATGATAGTTATAGAACATATCTTAAACCTTAAAGTATATTATACATGTTTAGGTGTAGATAAAACAATAATCAATTTCTTGAGGTCGTAGCGGGAATAGTGGCTTCGGTACTTATTTACAAAGTCTAGTTTAAAGAGTATATATATATATATATATATATATACAGCCAGATGGTTTCAATTTAAAATACGTACAAGGGGAAAAAGCCAACAAATTTGACTAGAATTTATATATATATATATATATATATACAGCCAGATGGTTTCAATTTAAAATACGTACAAGGGGAAAAAGCCAACAAATTTGACTAGAATTTATTTATATATATATATATATATATAACCAATTGACCAGAAATAATAAGGTAGGTGAAGGGTTATACTGGTGGATAAAAAAAATATAAAAGTATCCCAGGTGTATGAAAAAAATGCGTGTTTATATGCAGAATAAATTTGAAAAAACCCAAATCTTTGAAAAATGGTATTTCAGTGGAACTGTCTAGAATGAAAGAAAAAAAGGTGATTATTAAGCCCGTCTAAACTATCACCTTTTAGTCGTGGCAAGCGCATTCACAAGGACTCCGATACCTAAACGGCAACAATTAAAATCATCGGTAATCCGTCGTTTGGTGTAGACGGGCCGGCAGACTTTATTCTGCGAAACAGTACATACAGTCCAAGACATTTTCTTACAATTTTGTGCGGTATCTCTATGTATCTTTCCACAGCCTGTTCGGTGACCATTATTTTCAAAACGTCAAAATTAACGTCGTTCCGGTTGCCGTAGTTTATGGTGATCCCGCGAACCTTGCACACTGTTTTTGTTTTGGAAGGATCACCACCAACACAAATTCGGTACGCGTTATTCTTGGGACCGCCAGATACAAAGGCGCTAATATAGCTTCCCGGACAGTAATCTTTAAGTTAGTCAGTGAGGTCACCTTAAAAAAACGTCCGGTTGGTGGACTCCAATCAGAATAGAATGCTATCTGTACCGTGATAAAAAAAAAACGCGGTGTCCCAATTTTTCAAGGATGCTGTATAAGTGCAACCCAGTCATAGCAGTCATGTAGCATGCCACCGCCACACTCATGTTAAGGTTAGGGTGCAACGCGTCACGCGCATCCTTGTAATTGAGTAAGATAACCTCATAATTTACATCAATGACGCTGTCCACGGTGATGTACGGATCCGTCAGGTACTTGTGAATGCCTTGATAGTCGTTGACAACGGCTACGTGTAGTAAACAGGGTCTTTGCCTAAACTTTCCCCATAGCACATTTAAAAAGAGTTTAACCAGAGTGCGGAGACCAGGGTTTTTACAAACAGAACCGAAATCGAGTTTTAACCCCTCCCTTGCTTCATAATTTTGAATGTAAGCTAACATCTCATCTTGTTAGGTACACCACTCTTGCCATCCGCTAGCTTCTTGTTTAATTTTCAAAAAAATATCAATGTACTCGTAAAACAATCCGCCAGAACGTGCCTGACAATCGTAAACAGATACATTGTACTCCCACACTTCGTGTACTGCTTCAACGGTGTAGACTTTCTCAATAGCTTTCCGGATCTCGTCAATCACCCAGACGCCTGTCAACCAGCGATATTTATTGTAGTTGTGCTGACACGCCCCTTGGATTTTTCCCTCCCCGCATTTCCTGCACAAGATGAACATTAACTTGTCGTACATCCGTGTAGGCAATACGGGCATGAATAAATCCCGTGTAGGCGTCACGGTAACTTTAGCTATGCCTTCTACTTGATCTATAGACGGATAATTTGGCTCAAAATTAATTTTGGGGTGGCCGATGAAATATTTATTGTACTTGCAAACGTAAAAATACAATGAACACATCCAAGTACTTGAGCTTCTCTCCACAATAAAGGTCTGCTTCGTGGAATAGTTTGATCCAATTTGTACGCCCGCCAAAAAATGCATCCCTGGGATGAGGGGCTCCCTGCTGTACACTTCATGCTGGAGTACAAATTGTTTTAAGTTCTTGTCTGTGCGTTTCATCGCATTAAACGTACATTCCCACATCTATACGACCGTGTAGCCGGCCTTCTTAAACTTTTCCACGCAGGCCATGGTCACTTCATAGCGCGTCTCCATGGTCTCGTAGCGGCTGTGTTTGATAGGGGTGGTCCTGTCAGGATAACAGAGAGGGCACCCGTGCCAATAACAGCCTCAGAACTGGAAGGCGTTGGTGGTATCTCCAGCTTTAACAACACCGTCTACACGTTGCCCTAATACATATTCCTCACGGACGTTGCCAGCATGAAGGATAGATACACTGCGTTGATGGTCCTTCCAGCAGAGCCATTGTACAGCAACGTGTGACTATTGGTCTGCATACAGGCAGTCACCATTAGGGATAATATGATGGTATTCTCCTTAAGATGACTTTAGCGGTAAACCAACATGGCCACTCCTGTGATCGTACGCGCCTTTCTGAAGGGATACACTTTTGCTTTTTCCATTATCATGTATCTAAGTTTCAGGCAGGCCTTCCGTAAAATTTCTACATTTTTCACGCAATACAGTTCCAACTCGCGGTTAAAATCAAAGACATAGATTTCTTTGACAAGCGCGTCATACTACTTCTCAAAATGCTCCTTTCCCTCAACTGACAACTCACCGATGCCGTAGTCCTCCTTTGGTGGCAAGGGACCGCTATACCCCCGTTTTCTTTTTTATTGAAAAAATCGGAGAAATGTCCCTTGGCCAAGGACTCGTCCAAGCCGTTTGTTTTTGGTATCTCTGACGACGGCATCGTGAGAAAGTTCAGTAAGTCAATAAAGTGGAGCGGACCGTAATGCATGGACATGATTTTACCACCGTTCATTATTAGCTCTGAAATCCACTTTTTTACTTCCATCATGAATTTTAAAATAAAATTTCCATCATAGCCCTTGGCATTATGGGCTAGGAGGGTGATGTCCTTAAATTTCGTTGTTTTAATTTGCTCTAGAAATCCGAAAAATAGGGCCATTTTAGCATCACCCTTCAATATTCACGTCATATCGCCCCCACATTCGTTGCAATTATGGTCATTTACATCTATATGAAGGCAAGCCTTGCAACATGTCTGCACGACACAGAAGTTAGGTCCGTGCAAGTACATGTTGACTGAAAACATTGAAGAAGCATTTCTTGCCTACATTCAAAATCAGATAATACAAACATGAAATTGCTCTTTTCTAGTGACGGCTTGTATGGAAGAAATATATAAGAAATGACGAAAAGGACGATGGTTCTCGCATACTCTACAAAAAATCTCATAGCACTTGTGGAAAAATCCGCTCTTTCCAAAATGAAAAATTGCCCTCAGACCTCACAAATCTTTTTGACATCACAGATCGACATGTAACCTCTGCAAACACCAGGACACTTATAATTATCAAAACATTTTTGGTTTGTAAACCAACGCCCGCAGTCTTTACAGGCCAGTTTGACCTCCACTGCAAACCGATTTAGCGTAGCACTTTTCCCACGCGGATTCGCATTTGTGTACGTTCTTCGTATTGAACGGCACACGGCACTCGCGGCCAAAGTACGAGCACTTCAACGCGGCTGTCAAGGATGTTATGACATCAAAATTGTTGTGCTTATCTTCGTGAAAATACAAATCAAGACAGCTCTTGAAGGAATGTTTGGGAGGGGTAGGCCCCTCATATAGGACCTGCCTCCCCCAACGTTCCCTGAACACGGTTATTTTGTATTCGGAGAGGTATGTTTGAAATTGTTTCAGTTCAGTGAGCCCACCACCTTGGCATCACGGCATAGTTCATCTGCTTTGTATTTTTAAATATTGTGGCTTTTCTTTATGTGGCTATAGGTGTTCATGTCGGTGCATCCTGGTTCTATTTTAACGCCACACACACACACCTTGGCGACAACCAATGCACGGGCAAGACTAAGTGTAACATCGCCATTTTGAATCGTATTGATTCCTTTATTTCTTCTTCTGTTTGTGGTAGCCAGGGAGAGCCTATCACAATGACGTGCACTCCCACGAGGCACCTTAAAATGGCTGAGTTTAACTTACAGTGGTGTCGTACTTAAGAACAAGCTATTACTCTGCAACACGTGACTTATATTATTGAGCACGGCTTGAGCGTGTAACTGATCCGCCCTCCTAAATGAGATGTATACAGGATTCAACGTCGAGTCTAAAATAATCTGACATGATTATCGGCGCTGACCTCATGGTCTTGCAGCCGATTGAGCAAAACAGTAATTTGCTCTTCAAGCAAGCATAAAGCGTCACGATTGCTTGCTGGAGCACCGAGATATACGGTAACTTCTCTCTCTACCAGTATAAAATAATTGCCTAAGTTGTTTTATTCTCTCCTAAACGATTCAAAGAGAGATACCATTCTACAATGCTCCATCAACATGATTTACCGGGCCACTAATTCCCGGCCGTGGTTCTGCTAATGGTCCCACCACCGCCATGGGTTGAGAGAGGACTCCTCTGCTACCTGGAGATGGCAATACTCCCATTGGCTTAATGGGGGCTGCAGTTGTCGGGGCCGGGACTTAGTGTTTCACATGCCCTGGAATTGGATGGATGTAGCGGACATCTTCATCATCATTGGCATGCGGGTTGACGTCTCCACTGCCTGGAGAGGGAAAAAACACCCACCGGCTGAATGGGTGCTGAGGTTGTTGGGCTCGAGACCAAGTCTTTTCAGTGGCTTGTACCGGCATCTCAAGCATCCATTTGAATTAAAACACAAGAATTTGAATTCAAACACACGTCAAACTAATTACAAAGTAAGCACTTGAAACAATATAATTTCAGCCAAAGTCAGTTTAAAAAATTCATTCTTTACACTTTTTAAAACATGTAAGCTCGAAAAATAATTCCTGAAAACAAAATGACCAATTTAATCATATTTTTTCCTTGGAGTGGAGAGAATGAATATCAAATATTAAAACGGATCCCTCATTTGTTCCAAATATCCAATTTAATAGACAATTGTTTATTTCACACAATGCCCAGAAAATTTAATTTACTTTAAGGTTGGTTCTTTTTCAAAGTGTTTTCACCTATTAGTATTAAATTATAGAAGTTTACTAAGCAATCTTCTCATTATATGCTCTTTCAACTTATAATATTAATAATATTTTATGCATCTATATTTTTATTATTTTTACGTAAAATAATCTTTCCTATGGATGCATCAAACGGATTCAGAGCCGAAAAAAAGTCTTTTAAAGGCATAGGGTTGGTGATTGCGGTGATACTATCGGAACCTCCGTGGACACTTGATGTGCAGGACACATCATACAATGTGTAATGTCCCTGATTTGACCCTAAAGAATATTTGAAAGCATTGACAATATTCTATACTTAATTATATATATATATATTTTTAATTTTATTTGAATTTTACATTGTATTACTTGGCGCTTAAAGCACGTCTTCTTCTAAATTATGCAGATATAATAGTTACTAGATTCTAAATAGGAAATTACTAGTTATTTCTTGTTTTTAAGTTCAAGACTTTAAGTTAGGAGGCATCAGCTACTGTAACTAACTTCTGTGTGTGACGTAAAGTTGAGTCAAAATTGCAATGTAAATGTCTTTTAAAAATTAACTTCCTGCTCTCGAACAACCCATAATAATGTATATGTTCAATTTGAGGCAGTGTCCGGTTCTCGTCCATTCTGTATCCTTCTATACGTTTTCGCGAACTAAACATTCTAGTAAGTTCTATTGAACTGAGATATATATCACGGGTGGTTCAATTTCAGAGCTCACTGTGATATCAGTCATTGTCACGGATGGACTTGTGCTCGCCGCTCGTGCAGCATGGCTATTTTTCAATACAAGTATCAATAATTATGATTGAATAAACTAAAATCAACTTTATCTGACGTTATTTATTTCTATCACAAAAAGTGAAGCCCAATGTCGGGGAATAATAATAACTATTACGTAAGATAGCAATAGGCGCTCAACGTGGACCAATAGCAATAGACTATGAAACATAGTGAAAATAGCGGCCCAACGTGGAACCAGCTAATTAGTGACCCTACAATTGGCGTCCAAACTAAGGGGCCCGTAACGAGAGTGTTACAAATGGTCCCATTTGTCTGAAACAAACATGACTTTGTATTAGAATATGTTATCGTAAGTGACGTCCATGAATAATTATACAGAAACTACCCAATAATTTGCATAGTCATCTTCACAATAATAGATATTCTCCTGCCAGAACTCGAACTCGGGTCACCCATATCAAAAGGTAGGAATTCTACCAACTGGGCCAAGATGTCATAACATAATATTGCAATAAGGAAATCACCTTAAATTAATAAAATATTTACCGTTTATTATTTATAAAACAAATAATTATAATCCCCAATTTTGCCCATGAAAAAACTCAGCATTTTATCACATTATTCAAATTTCAAAACAATTTTTCATGGCGCTATTTTGTTTTTTATTTGGCTTTTAAAAACTTATTATGTTTTCTTTCAAATCTGGTCTTTCATTGGCCAGCAATTGCCAATCATTTGCGGTAAATTCCTCCAGGTAGACACCGAGGGCCATCAGATCCACGGATGTCTGCGGATCTCCGAACAGCTAATTCTCTAAAAATACAACGCAACAGCTTAGTTTGATATTCAATATAGCTACGTGATATAATAATAAGATAAAATAATCTCCAAGGTGATAAGGGAATCTGAGACAATTAGCAGCGTTAGCTCGTCCAGGGAAATGATTTATACATGTGTACTTTATGATAACACATGCATTACTTTGAAGCGTTAGCCTGTTCTTGGTGTCTGTATTTAAAAGCTCGACATTCATCGGTTGTCTTCGGCTAAAGGCTAAGCTTTACATATATTCACCCTGTACATGATGTTGACCGTTTTAGATATATTTGCTTTCTTTAGATTTAAACAGCCTTTTTTTAAGTGGTGAGAACGGGTGTTTAGATACTTTTGAACAGTACAAGAGTGAATTTTAAACCCAAAAATAATAATTGGTTTTCTGGTTCATTTAGGCTGGACTATACAATGTCTTTCATAAGTGCACAGAAACTCATGACATTGTGGTATTTTAAAACACTACCCTTAGTGAACATACTATTATATTAATTCTAAATAAACACTTCTTCAAAACAAATTTTAAATAAAATTTAGTTTTTAGTATATTACCCTAAAATAATTTTATAATTTATAACAAATGTATTCAATAAACTGCCGTTAAATAAAAAATACATTATTTAATGTAATATAACCTCTCTTGTTTCTACTATTTTAAAATAATATTCAGCCATTAGTAAACTATCAACAAAATTAATTAACATTTAATTATAGCTAAGAATCAGGTTTTTTTCAATAAACTACCATTTATTATAATAAACACCTGTTTCGGCATAACTTTATCCAAATGTCATCCAAAAAGGTGGCTGCTTAGACACCTTCAAATTATCTATAGTTTTAATCATCATATACCTATTATAAATTAATAAACTCAAACAACTCTGCCATAGTTTATTGTAATTTTGAAATAAATTAAATTTATACACTTTGATTTTAACAACAAATAAATAATGAGTGGGCCTGGTAGAAAAGTACATTTACCAACCCAAATCCGTCAGCGAAGCGTAATCTCTCATCCTGGGTTGCGTGTTTAACAATCGAAGGCAAGTTATACAATGAAAGGATTTCAAAACAGGCTCTGATATTTATAGCTGTTACCAGCTAAGGTTGTGACAGAGAGTTGACGTCACCAGGAGAAACCCATTGCCACATAGAAGGGGAGGGTTGTGACATCATTCAAGGTCATGATATATTCCTGTCTCGACTTGTCTGGTCGAGCCGCCAAACTGGTGCCAGGTATGAGTCATTAAGGCTGTGACAGTGTGATGACGTCATCGGGACAACTCATTGCCGGGAAAGGGGTGATTTTCCAGGGTCAATGACCTCATGTACTAGCTCACGGTTTCAAGGCCACGATCTATTCCACAGGTATGAGTCATCAGGGAAATCTCATTGCCACATAGGAGGAGGGATAGGGGGAGGGCTGCCAGGGTCAATGACCTCATGTACTAGCTCGTGGTTTCAAAGTCACGATCTATTTCTGTCTTGTCATGTCTCCAAACTGGCGACTGGTATGAAGAATCAGGGAAAACCCATTGCCAGACCAACGGAAAAATACTCCAGAAATAAACCTTTGCGACATTAACCCCAAGTCGTCACGACAATAACCAGAGGGGAAATGGAGGGGAAATTCATGTCAGTAACCCCGACGGAAAAATACTGCCACCAGGTATGAGTCACCAGCGAAAACACTGAGGGAGTGTTGCATGATTACGTCACACAGATCGAGGTCAAAGGTCGAATTGCCCTGAAACGCCCCACACACTACTACCGAATGAGTTAAGGGGGCGTTCAAGTATAACGTAAGTACATTTTTGGTCATTTTAACCCCTACCTCCCTTGTAAGTAAATGCCTGACCCCCCCCCCCCCCC
>CABFVX010001964.1:36986-63223 GCA_902151425.1 Timema shepardi
ATTTTGCTCTTAACAACAAATGTTTTGTATTGAAAATGCATGTGAAGGAAACATTTAAACTATTAAAGTCATTTTTACGTAGCAATCTTATACTGTTTTTGATAAATGAGCTCTAAGAGATCAAGTGTTTTAAATAGAAATAACACGTAAAACATGCCAGTCAATAAGGTCGATTCTCAATTAGTTGGTAGAAAATAAAAAATAAAAGAATAACAAAGGCCGCGAAGCGAGTATTTATTCGAGTGTCTAGAAAAAGAAGCAATACTAGCTCCGTAGCTCGAGTATTGCGAGTATTTCGAGTATTGTGAGTATTTCGAGTATTTCGAGTATTGTGAGTATTTCGAGTATTTCGAGTATTTCAAGTATTTCGAGTATTTCGAGTATCACTGATATCTCAATCACCGATATTTTTGGGATCGAGTAACTGGGAGTATCAGTGATCAAATGGTATCGGTGAAAAAATCACAGTCAGTGATATATCGCCCATCTCTAATCAACACATACCCGCCTCGGTGGCGTCGTTAGCTAACGGGCTAGTTTCGTGTCGAGATAGACTGCCGAGGACGGGGAGATCAAGGTTCGAATCTCGCTCGGGGGAACTGGGGTGGTTTCCCTTTAAGGTTTTCCACTCTACCTCCACGCAAATGTTGGTTCACTTTCTCTATATTCAACCTTACCAACTCCTAACCCATTAACGTAATTAGTACTTAAGCGCATTGCTTGAACTGGTAGTAAAACGCGGTGCTAAGTATTATTATTATTTCAACACATGACTTAACTAACTTAAATTTAAAACAAACACAACACCCAGCCCCCTTCCGTTAATTCATCATTGTTAAAGGGGAAACCCACATTTCACCAATGATACATTTTTCGGCCATGCTAGTAATCAAACCCCGGACTCTAAACTCAGTAAATAGACACGTTACCGACTGAGCTAAGGTGTAGAGCCATAAAAAAAAATTATATTTTCTGAAGGAACCAACTGAGATCTACATGTCTATACAATTTTGAATCGATTCAACTTCATCTTGATGTCAAAAAATATAAAAGAGGTTTTCCATTCACGGGTTCTCTCGGGTCTGTATAGTGTGTACGTAAACACTCTACAGGTCGTAAATCTCAACTAATTGACCTCAATATTTCTATCTACAGTAGCCCCATGACTTCTTTGGTGCTGACTGACAGCTTTGAAATGTTACCAGACCAAATTATGTATCCCTACGCCGAACCATAATTATGTGCAAAAAAAATTGTTTAGCAAATGTCACTTCTGACGATCAAAATCTAGGTATATACCTAGATGTTGACTGTCAGAAGTCAGCTGTGAGCTGTCAGTCAGCACCAAAGAAGCCATGGGGCTACTGTACTTCGTATATTAGCAAAATATAACCCACTTGAAATTGATTACTGACATCACAGTCGTTTAATTGTTGTGAATAATTTGTTCTATCATATTTTTGGGTGATTTCGTATAAAAATATATTTTTCCTTTTATGGATGACCAATAATTTTTAAAGATATTACTTTTTTATTTTGATAATTATTTTGGCAATTGGTTTACGGTTTCATGTATTTATATACGCTATTGCTGTAAGTTATTTTGCCTCTTATAAATATTTACAATATTATTGTTATTATTATTATTATTATTATTAGCACCGCGTCTTACTAACCATTCGGGCTATACGCACTTACGCTAATGTGTGGTAGGGTGATTGTGAGATGAAATGAAGGACCTACAGTTTAACGTGGAATCCGAACCACGGTGGAGGCCTGGCATTACACACATTCACAAGTTGTGATTAATACACGTCTTGTCAGAGATGAAGGAAGGGTTTGGTAATAAGATAAATCTGTACTGGGACCGAGGATTGAATCCCGGACTTCCAGCACAGAAATCCGACACCTTACCCCTAGACCACCAGGTCGCCATCATTTACATACAATTCCAATTCTTTCACTAGTTCTTTATGTCTGCCACTGTGTATATTTGTCTGAGTTTCTTATATCTTTTTAACTGATCGACGGATATCGACCCAACCTTGTACACTTCAAACCCCCTCCCCCGAAATTTTATGAAAAAAATATATATGGCTTTATTTATAGTTCAATCAATATCAAAATTAAGATACAAGTACAAATTAGGGGGCTGTGTAACCATAAAAAGCACTTCAGAGAGCTTCTATAACTGTATATCACTTAGAATTTTTTTTAGACTCCAGCAATTGGGGTAAATTCCCAACAACCCCCTCCCCCCTCCAAATTATTGGCTGGCTACGGCCTTGCCCATGTAAATTAATCATAGGAAATACAGTTCATATTTTGTCTTCCTTTCTATCCTATTTTGGCGCCAAGAATGTCCTAAACTTTAAAAATTACAATTTTTTTCATGTGTGTTACTAAAATAAGTGCTAACGTAGCTTGTGGAATAAATTTAGCACTGCATCTTACTACCCGTTCGGATTATACGCTTAAGTACGAATTACGCTAGTGAGTTAGGGATTGGGAAGTTGGAATTTATAGGAAGTGAATCCGCATTTTCGTGAAGGGAGAGTGGAAACCCATTTAGGGAAAACTACCCCTAGTTCACCCGACCGATATTTTAACCTCGATCTTTCCGTCCTCGGCAGTCTAGCTCAACATGAAACTAGCGCGTTAGCTAACCACGCCACCAAGGTGGGTCATCGTAGCTTGTGATAAAAAGATGAGGGGTACGGGGATTTATGTCTATATTTCATTTATTTTATCTCAGTCTAATCTCCAATAATCATTTAGATCCAACAGGCATAAGTTTTCAAGTGCGTAAGTAAGCAAGATCATTCATCGCCCAGTCAAGGAATATAAGCAACGTTTTGTATATTTAGGATGATTAAAAATAGTACTATTATTCTTTAGATCCACTTTTAAACTGTTTGTAATAATTTATAATTGACTCAATTCATCACGTTAAATTTTAAAAAAGCACAGTTAATGTTCAACAACCCATTTTTCTTGGAACTGTAAATTTCTTCAAGATGAATTAAAATGTTAATTTAAATCTTTAAAATACACAGTTGATAACCTTATTTGATCTTACATTATGAAACAATAGCATATTGACCTCCTCGATCAGAAATTTTAGCTGCTTAAAGTTTGAAATCGGAGTCTCTAGTCTCGGCTCCGTGTTCTACGAGCTATCACTCAAAAATTCGATCTATCAGTAATTATTTTTAGTCATGTTTTGGTTATTCTTTTATCGACCATGGATCACTCAGAAATAAAATTCACAGAAACTAATGTGATGCAGATTTAACTATAGTGGCGGCTTGTAGAAATATTTTGCTGGCGGGGCGTGTTTTTAACATGAGCGTAATTTGTTTTAGCCAAAAAGTTTTAACTCAAAGGTTATTTTACTGTTATATATATATATGTGTGTGTGTGTGTGTGTATTATATATATATCACCGCATTCGGGTTAAACGCTTATGTACCAATTACGCTTATGATTTTAGGGCTGAGTAAGTTTATATTTTTAGGAAGTGTACTCAAATTTGCATGGAGGTAGAGTGGAAAAACATTTTTTTAAACCACTCCCAGTACACCCGACCGAGATTTGAACCTCGATCTCCTCGTCATCGGTAGTCTAGTCTACGACAAGAGTAGTGTCTTAGACCCCGTGGCCACCGAAGTAGGCTGGCTGCTATAAATATTCGATAGGGATTAGTGGGGAAGTCAAAGGAATGCTCCTAAATTAAACTAAAGATTTTACAAAAAATTAACAGTGATGAAAACACATTTATAAAACAACCCTAAATATACCCAAATAAGATTCGAACCTCCACCTCTCTATTGCATTCAAGTTTATTGTGAGCCAGACCAAATGACACTGGTATGGACAAAGAGGTGTTTGAGAAGAAGAGGAGAATATAGTACCAAGGGAAACCCTCTATAAGTAATTTAGAGGAACTTTTCATGGTAATCTGTTATTCCTCGCTGTGGCTTCGGGGGTAACTGGTTGATGTCAAAGTTGTGTTTAGACACGTGTGGGTAGGGGTAAGAAAAGGTCGGTGAGATTGTTCCGGCAATAGTAGTCACGATGGAACAGAAGGATGTCCCGACAACGTGAGTTGCGGTGGAACATGAGGAAATCCCGAGGTGGGGCGGTAGGGTGCTGGTCCTGGCAGCGTGAGTTGTGGTGGGAGGTAGGATGATTGTACCAGTAACGTGAGCCATGGTGGGAGGAAAAGGGATTGTCCCAGCAACGTGAGTCGTGGTGGGAGGAAAAGTGATTGTCCTGGCAACGTGAGTCACGGTGGAAGGAAAAGGGATTGTCCCGGCAACGTGAGTTGCGGTGTGAGGATGATGGCGGAAGGAGAAGGAGTTAAAACAATATTGCTCTTTCGTAACATAAGACAATTTAATATCTCTTTCAAACGGCACACCCGGGTTGGGTAGCCACTCTCCGACTGGCCTCTGACCTTTCGGCTGTTGCCCGACTCTGAATATCCACCTTGACAGAAACATCAAGCTAGGTCATCATAGAAAGGGATGATTTTTTTTCTGTTTGAGTACCGAGTCACTGTCGTGACCTCGTGAATGAAATTTAATACCTATGAAATGAAACCAGTGAAATGATGCTGTAAAAGAATTACAGGTGTATTAGTACATAACACTTTGAGGTGAAATTGGTGATAGTGAGTTATTGTGCAGGGTCTCGGGTATGGGGAGGATTTTCTTTTCTTGGAATGGGGAGGGTGTGTTTAAGGTATGATGGTGGATTGTGGGTCAATTATGAGAGTAGTTTTCCAGGAAAGGGATTGGAAGGATTTAACTTTCCTTGGGATTTGGTTTGAAGTGTATGGATACATTTCCATTCCCCATATGGGGCCGACAGCGGTGCCAGTATTATTCTCCGACTCGTAGAAAACCTAGTCGGTTGTTCCGGTGAAGTCCGGCCGTGGCAAAGGTAATTATCGAGGGGTTGGTAGGAATTTCTTTCCTTGGGATTTGGTATGAAGTGGATACATTTCCATTCACCATCTGGGGCTGACCCCAGCGCCAGTATTATCCTCTGACTCGTAAAAAACTTAGCCAGTTATCTCAGTGGCATCCGGACGTGACTTAGGTAGTAATGGCATGCGATTGTATGAAGGTCGGGTATAAGTTAGTGGTGGTGGGTTGTCGGCAATTTCGCTGTCGTTCTGGCGTAGTTGACTGTCAAATATTAGTTTATTTCTATTCTACAATGAATGATATATCTAAATTTTTTAATACTTTTTTTTCTTCTAGGATTATCAACTAAGAGTTTTTTTATAACTTTTTTATTTTTTATTGCTATATTATACATTTATATAGAATAAATAGATGCTCAACTACTCCAGCCTGGGTCGTTTATGGTGTCGTGATTCAGTCGGGTCGTACTGTCCGAGTCCTCTAACAAGTTAGTTATCGTTCGTTTCAGTCTGATCGTAGAATGTTTTGTTTCTGTCCAGGTAAATTTCTTGTAGTTGGCGGCAGTTTGTCATCGTGTGTAGGTCGGCATTACTAGTGAATCTGCCTGCCCCTGTGAGTGTCCTTAATATTTTGTTTTGCACTACCTTGAGTTTGCGAGTGTATGTTTTGGAGGCATAGCTCTATACTACACAATTATAAAGAATGACGGGTTGAATTATTTGCTTGTATAGTAGTATTTTAGTGGGAATTGAGAGCTGCCCTCCTTTAAACAGTGAGTAGAATTGTATGAATCTAGCCATTGCTTTACTATTAGTCTTATCTATATGATTCCTCCAGGTGAGTTTCCTAACTATTGTGATCCCAAGGTACTTGACTTCGTCTTGGAGTGGGATCTCTGTGTCGAATAGGGTAAGTGGGGCGGGTGTGGTTTCCTACATTTAGCTAAGATTACGGCTGCTGATTTAGCGGGATTTACTTTAATTCTCCCATTGGAGAGTCAGTCCTGGAGGAGGTATCGTTGCATTGCAATTGATGCGTGGCTTATGATTTTATTAGCTACATAGAGCATGGTGTCGTCGGCGAAAAGTCTAACCTGAACGTGATCGTGAGTGGGAATGTCTGCTACATAAATGTTATATAAGTGCGGTGCTAGTGATGAGCCCTGCGATACCCCTGCTTAAATAGTGTGTGTCTGCGATCTTTTGCCGTTCATAACCACCTGGAACGTACGCCGTCTAAGGAAACTGGCTATAAAGAAGATTTACCATGTTGGGTAGTTGAATTTTATTAATTTCTGAATAAGTACAAGGTGCCAAACTTTGTCGAAAGCTTTCTTGACGTCTAGGAAGATCGTTATTACGTATTTCTTTTCTTTGAATGCGTCAGTTACGTCTTCTACTATGTTTATTGTGGGATGGGTGGTGTAATGGTGGTTTATACTTAGCCAGCTTCCAGTCAATCGGGAAATAACAGAGCGTCAATAATGCGTTTAGTAGTCTGGCCTCTGACCGTTCGGCTGTTGCCCGACACAGAATATCTCACTTGACTGTAATGTCAAGCCAGGTCATCTGTGAAAGGGCTGATTTGTTGTTTGAGTACCGAGTCATTGTCATGACTCTTAAACTTGTGAATGAACTTATATCCTGATGAAATGGAACCAATGAAATGAGCCTGTAGAGTGCTACAGGTGTATGATTTTGTAGCCCAACTCAGGGCATCCACCTTGACAGTAATGCCAAGCTAGGCCACCTGCGAAAGGGCTATATTTGTGTTCGAGTATAGAGTCACTATCGTGACTCCTGACCTCGTGTATGAACTTAAACCATGTACATAACATTGTATAATAATTACACTGTGAGGTGAAATTGGTGATACTGAATGATTGCGCTGGGTTTCGGGATTTGGGGAGGATTTTCTTGGCTGGGATGTGGGAAGGTGTGTATAAGGTATGATGATGAGATGTTGGATTCATGAGTCGATTTCCAGGAAGAAGATCGAAAGGTTTAACTTGACTGTGGGGAATAGGTTTGACGCGGTTGGTTACATATCCATTCCCCATCTGGGGCCGACAGTGGCGCACAGCGTTCTGGCCTCTGACCGAGGAACTACCGTTTTAAATACCCTCCACTACTGTCTGGCCTTGTCCAATGGGAGAAAAGGGAGCTTCCCATTGGCACGGGAAAACGTGAGTGATAGTGGCCGCCAAGCGAGCCAATAGAAAGAGGAGTTCTCATGGGCGCTGAGTACAGTGGAGAACTCGTCACGGATGGCTTAGAGAACATGAATTGTGGGGTGGTTCAGGCAGTAAAGAGGGTGGTTGGCACGGCCTGTGCAAGTGCGGGGGAAATACACAAGGGCCGACTGAACAGTGAGGCACAACAAGAGGAACTTTTCATGCTAATCTGAAACATGTTAATAATTTGTATGAAATTTGTTAAATATATCTAGATATAAAATAAATTTAATAATATATGTTTTAAGTGTTCATTAATGTATAAGCGGCAAGGAATTCATTCCTTCCCTGGCAGTTAACTTTTATTATTGATATTTAAGAAATAAAACACGAAATTAAAGTGTACTTGAATCCAAATAGTTCACTGAAAGTATAGAATTAAGCATGTTTGCATTGTTTAGCTGCAATTAAAACACTGATATTAAGGTATAATTACATTACACCTTCAGTACACCCGACCAGACCAACGATCTATAGATTGCAATTTTGTTGAAGTGAAAAAGATGTGGCATTATGGGTGTGTAATTTAAACAAGTAAGTATATGACATGTATTTAGTATCAATAATAATAATTATTTTTTTCCTCAGGTGCTCCATTCATATTCAGGATCAATGACAACGGGGGTGGGCCAAACTTGCTGTTACAGGTATGGATAATAATGTATTTATTTTACCTATACATTTTAAATAATTAAATAATTAGATTTCCAGAGGTATTTTTCACTTAATAGTAATAACAATAATAATAATAAATCTACGTCATTGGCGAATTTAAGATGGAGTCGAAGGGAGTTTGAGTGAAAGTTCTTATTTTTGTAGATTTTTCCGGAATAAAATTTTGATTTAGTAAATATACAATAATCACATAGTAATATCAATAGTTTTTGAATATTTATCCTGGGCATTGCGAATTTCAACTAGGACTTTTTTATTTTTACTCAAACAAATGTATCATCAACTGTCATCCCAAATATTCAATAACTGTTGAAATTATAAGTATAGAAAATTAAACTAAATTTATCTACTGGAGCAATATTTGATTTATTTTGGGCAAAAACAAAATGTTGTCAGATAAACTTCAAAAATACATACCTTAACTCACGTCTCCTGGCATCCCCCCTTCAGGCATGTGCATCCCCTTATACTTAAACGTGTCCAGGTGTTCTAAACATATATTTAAATTATGGTTGTTAATTGATCATAATCTGTTCATAATATTAATTTCAAAAGCTTGAGTATAAACGCAAACCTTTAAAAAAAAAGTGCATCATTCGAATGGACAAATTGATGGTCACAATTTACCTTGGCTGTTTTGTTGTTAAAATAAGATATTCTAGTTGTATGGTAATTCATTTTTAATGATGTCCATGCTACTCGAAACTTCTGATGTAAAAAAATTCGCAGATATATGCATATAGTATACATACATCTTTATAAAATGTGTTTCTTGTTTGCAGTTTAATTACTACTTGGAAACTATCTCTAAAAAAAATCCAAAGCTAACCTGTCCCATACTAGCCCCCATTCCTCTATTTTAGAAATTGATTTGATTGGCTTGGATTTCGAATAATTGTAGGTGATTTACCATCTTAATATGCCTCCGTATTACCATTATTATAATATATGTGCGTGTTAAAATGAAGATGGCTAAATTGCAATTTAATTGTTTTAGTTTATTGAAAGAATATTTTATGTTGTATGTAATTTAAATTCATTTGAATTATTATAACAACTATTTTGGTTCCATGCAAATTATCGAAATTACATTTTAGAACAGTATGTTATTGCTGGTAATTCGTTTTCATCGTTGTAAGAAACCTAACAAAGTAATCAATCTTTTATCGAACTAAATTCATCAGTTATCACAGTCAATATCTAGTTGAATACTCTTATCATGGCCCTATTATTAAGTTTCAAGTCATCAAAGGATTATCTTGTAGCGTTATGTAAATAAGCTAGAATTACAAAATATGCTGCGTCTTAAAATAGAATTTTAAAATTTCTGGATTATCCACATCCACACACATAGCCATAACTATTATATAAGTTATATTATATACATGGATGTGAATTCTATTATTTATTTAAAGGGTTACTTTTGAAGGAGATATTATTATAGCACTGTGTCTTAGTACCCAGTCGGGTTATGCGCTTATGTACTAATTACGCTAATGGTCTTAGGGATTAGAAAGGTTATATTTAGATGAAGTGTACCCGCATTTGCTTGGAAGCCAAGTGGAGAACCCTTTTAGGAAAAACCACCCTCAGTGCACCGGACCGAGACTCTAACCTTGATCTCCACGTCATCAATGTTTGGAATAGCTTTTTAATTAAAGTTTGCCTTCTTTTTTTTTAGTCACGCTCCAATGACAAGAAGTGTACTTTTAAATTGTCATAGTTACTTTAAATTATTTCTCTTAGAAACAAGTTTATACTAAGTAAGTTGTGAATGTTTTTTTTAAACTCTCCCTCATAGATTGCTAATTGCCGTACCATTTTTGTTTGAACAGACTAAGAATATAAACACATTTGTAAATTTTATTCATTTATTTGTGATCACATAACAGTCTTATTATGTAAATCATACTGTTGATTCACTATGCTAAAGTACGAGAAAGGATGAGAGGGGTAAACTATCTATTATATACGGATGCATTTGAACAAAGTGAAAGTGAGACACAATGTTAGTTTAGTCAGTTTATATTAGGCACGTGGTCTGAGTTATCGGTGAGGTCTAAGATGAGGAGGTAAAAAAGATTAAATCTGTCGATTTAATTAAAATATTCTATAAAAAAAACAGAGCTCTTTGACTTTGGTTTTCTTTTCACGCTTATTGGTTCTAAATATTCCACAAAAAGAATATTTCACTAACAAGTAAATGAGACGGCCAGAATTGGATTTTTAGTAGAACTCGTTTGAATATATTTTTCCTTTGTTATTAAGAATGATGTTTAAACTTAATAGTAAAAAGTATATAAACAACGCTACAGTGCTAAAAATATAATATTAATAAGATATTCGGGCGAATGCATGCCAAAATCCGTATCAGCTTACAATGATACCCAATTTGATTATTTACGAACTCTAGTCTCAATAAATAATTTCCTAATGTGTGTGTGTGTGTGTGTTTTCACACCCGTCAGACGCCCCTAGATAATCTAGAAAGCTGAAATTTTGCCCACTTATAGCAAAGACCACAGGACATAATCTAACAGAGTCAGATTGTCGATTTTTTTTTCTGACTTCAATTTTGTTTAAAAACGATATCCACTATAATAATAACCAGTTAATATGTCCAGTTGAAAAAATCTCGAAGCCTAGCATACCTAGGAAGGTGAAACTTTGCAAACAGGTTGCCCCTAACTCATAAGGGTGCATGGATACTTGGTGTCGTAGCCGGCAATTCAAATGGAGGCCCCCAAAATGAGGAAGGCGTTTCCCAAAAATCAAAGTCAACAATATCTCAAAGCCCAGAAGATCAAAGAATTTGAAATTTTCCAAAATGGGGTGTTTCCAAATAGCTTAGGTCAAAGCAATATTAAAGCCTTGTAGATCTAGGAGGCTAGAATTTTGTAAGCAGGTAGTCCCTAACCAATAAGAACTAAGAAATACTTCGTGTCCAAAATTTCTAGTGGAGGGGGCTTCCAAAAATCTTGAAGCCCAGAACAGCAATAAAACTGAAAATTTTCAGGCAGTAGGCATTCCCTAGTCCAAATAACTATATATATTTTCACCACCCCCAAAAAAACCCTAGAGGACCAAGAAAGTTGAAACTTTGCACTCAAGTAGAATAGGCCACGGTACAGAACCTAACAAAACAAGATTTTAGGATATTTTTTTGTCTGAACTATCTTTTTAAGTCTTTCGTGGATTAAAAGAACGAAGTGAGGGGTTTGTGTTTTTCAGCTTGTACTAATAGAGAAGTTGCATCTTGAGTATTTAAGTTTTGTTCACCTGCTGCCAAAAGCCATATGTACTAGTAAGTAATAAACTCATAAAAACGTTTATTTGTAATGTATTTAACTATCGTTTATTAGTGTTTGCTATAAAGACTATGTAACTCCACAGTTGTTGGGGTTAGCTAGGAACTAAATCATACATTCAACTACACCATCCACAAATAATTTCAGATAAAATATTAAGTGAACATACTGCCAGTGTCTCGGAACAAAATATGATTTGATAATTCAAAGACCAATCTACCAGTGGTTAAGACTCTGGTGGTTATTTATTGTTACAGGGGTCAAGCTACTAGTGGTTTATAATTTTCTAATGTTGGACGCTCTAGGGGCCATGCTAAAAGTTGCTCAATACTTGCTTATGTTGGATGTTCCATTGACTAAGATACTAGTGGTTCATAATTAGTAATAAATAGAAACGTCCCCTCAGTACATTCATCCGTGTTACAATTTTCGTTACCTGTAAACCAGATAAGAAAGAATGACACCTTTATCCACGGGACCACCAGCTTAGAAGTTAACTATTTTAATAAAAACGAAAATTTGGCCTGAAAAATATTTTAACTACAAATAAAGCGCCCTTAAGCATTTGGCACTTAAACTATTCTAATTGTTCTCTTTTTATCACTGCGTCTTACCACCTGTTCAGTTTATACGTATATGTACTAATTACGCTAATAATTTAGGGATGAAGAATGTTAAAACTATAGGTGTACCCACATTTGCTTAGTACACTCTAACGGGATTTGAACCCCAATATTACTGTCATTGGCAATCTATTCTAGCACGATAGTAACGCCTTAGATTATGCTGCCACTGAAGCAGGTTTATTCTAACTAAAGTGATTAGTTGTTCAAATATATTTGTCCAAGCACATTGTAAATAAATCTAGTTTTCAATAAAATAAATATTTTTCAACAATCTTAATAATTATGTATATTATTTTAAAACAAGAAAGCTTATGTATTTTTGCTAACTCAAGTCCCAACTTTCTGAGATAATCAGATCAAATTTAAATACTCCGGTGCAAAAATGACAGAGGGACAAGTTAAAAAATATTGTAAGTCTTGGTAAATGAAGGGAAGAGAAGTGGCAGTTCCTTTCCTTCTGAAGGTATTTACGAACATGTAAGATAAGCTCTACCCTAGCTGGTCACTGCCATTTGTCACCCTCTTGCTACCCCACGTTACAATCACTACGATAACATTATAGCCTCACAGAGTCTTTCTCATTCTCAGAGAATTTTGACTGTCGAATGGGTGGAGAGAAGCTAGTGATGCACTCCAGGCTCCAGTACGTTTATTTATTCTGGACAGCTCCGACAGCGAGTCAGTGCGACATCCAAAATATATATGAACTAAGTTGTGATATTCTTACAAACTATAGGGCCTACACGAGTTTAAACTATTTTCTTTTTCAACATACAGGTGAGAAGTAGTTCCTGGATATGGACAGTACCACTTAATTCAATGTCAAAAACACTCTTTGCGAAAAAACACGTTATTCCCATTTTTTTTTATTTGGGAAAAACGACATTAAAGTTAGAGAGTGGCGTTATGTCAAGTTACAATGCTGTGCCTGAAACGTACATAAAACTTATATGTTAGTTCACAGTAGATGTTCAAAATTTGATCCTTGCATGGCTGTGCCTTTATCCAAATGGCGTATGGATTTCGTGAGCATGTAGAGTAACGTGTCGAGGTCAACTGTCGTAACAGCCGCATGGATTCGTGCCACAATGTCCTCGAATGACTGCTATGGGTCATCAGGTGGGCCCATCAGTGCTTTGAAGTGACCCCACAAGAAAAAAAATCGAGTGTTGTGAGGTCTGGTGACCTTT
Organism: Timema shepardi; assembly: GCA_902151425.1. Taxonomy (NCBI): domain Eukaryota; kingdom Metazoa; phylum Arthropoda; class Insecta; order Phasmatodea; family Timematidae; genus Timema; species Timema shepardi. Next base: position 49,953 of record CABFVX010001964.1, read on the forward strand.
GTGATCATTCCACCGGCCCGCCACGCTCAATACACTGGTTGGAGTGGACTTAATTAAGTGCTCCTCGCATTTGTGCCCCATAGTGTGCATTGATAACACATCCTGTGTCGCACAAGCAATGGTACGTCCTCCAGCAGCCCAGGTAGAATCGTGCCAAAGAACTGACGGTATTTGTTGGGATACAAGCAATCTGGTAGTAAACAGGGACCCATAATTGCATCCCCAACAATGCCGGCCCCAAACATTAACGCTGAATTAATTCTGATAAGCATGAACATGAGTGGCGTGTTGGTTAGCACTCTTGCCCACAGGTGATTGCTATAATTGTTATTCATTCCCTCTAGTGTAAAACAAGCTTCGTCAGTCCACAGAATGTGCCCAATGAAATCCTCATCTGCAGCAGTTGCTTCTGGAACCAATGACAAAACCGTATCCGGCGAGGTATATCAGTCAGGAGCATATGCTGCTTTGTTGCATAATGGTAGCTCTCATCACGCAACACCTGCAGATCTGACCTCTGTGACATGAGCATAACTTGTCCTACGTCTTGGGAGCTACGCGCTGGTTGCTGTTGAAAGGCAGTTTTTACAACATCTTCAACACCTGCTGTCTGTACGTTTCATTGCCATCTTGTGTCCACCCGTGGAGTTGGTCCATTTTAACTTTCTCCCGACAACGCTGTTTGGAATAGTGAAACGCATTCACGCTCGGATGTCGTCTTCCGGATAGTGAACAGCGTACGGCCACGCCGCAGGTCCGGCTCGGCTTTCAGCTGCCCCCATGGCTATTGCCATAATATCTCAGTAATATACGTGTGTGTAGTTCATTGCTGCTTACACAATATTGATCTCGCATTTCTGTCTAAGTTTAATCGTCGGTTATTTTAAAACCTTAAGCACTGTGTTGACACATCACACCACTATAACTTTAATGTCGTTTTTCTTAAAATATAAGAGAAGAACGGATTTTTTTTTTTCTAAGATTGTGAGACCCATATTCACCCATCTAAGCATGTAGTACCGTCCGTATACGCGAATTACTACTCATCCTGTATATTATAAGAGATGCAAGTAACATTTATCTTACCCATCTCGGTGGCGTAGTTAGCTAACGCACTGGTTTCATGTTGAGCTAGACTGCCGAGTACGGGGAGATTGAGGTTCTAATCTCGGTCAGGTGAACTGTGGGTGGTTTTTTCTAAATGTTTTTCCACTCTCCCTCCACACAAATGCGGGCTCCCCTCCTCTAAATTCATTCCTCCCAATTCCTAACCCATTAGCGTAATTAGTACTTAAGTGTATAATCCAAACGGATAGTAAGACGTGGTGCTAAATAAATGAACAGAAAAACATTTATCTAACACTGTCGGAGAATTGTGTGTGTAATAAGAGATTTGAGATAGACGGGATTGTTTTTCCGTCAGAGTTACGGTTCATATAGCTCAGAGACTCTTTAACCAAGTGGAGTTTGAACCATCTAATCCTGCACCATTAACACATATATGATTTAAGATGGAAACACCCTCAGGAGTGTACATGGAATAGACGCTGAGATATCGAAATGGTGTGGGTAGACGTTGGGGCGTCGAGGTGCATAGTATTGGCGGTTGGGAGAGTCAGGCATACAGGGTTTTAGTTCAGGCCATGGCTTCTGAGAGTGCTATGAGCGTCGGGATCTGATCAGAGTTTGGGAAAACAAACTTGATAATTTCTTCTATTACATTTTTGTTTAGATAAGCTACAACCTACGATTCTTCTCTGATATATTAATCGACTACGCTTTCTTTAAAGTCGGATGTCCAGACATTGAAACCTTTTATTTGGGGTTTTTTCAGACCTAATTAGCTAAAAATGTCTAAAATGTCACTTCCAACAAAATTTCATCATAAGATGTTGCCATAATGTTTAATCGGGTTAACCTCCCTGGCTTAAGAACATGTAAACATTACAATTTGATAAACATGTAAAGATTTCTTATCTAATTTATCTTGGCTTCACTGTCGACCTATTTAAGTACAAGGTCATCATGTTATTGCCATTTTAAAATTAAATTATAGCACTTTATCTTACATACATTAAGATGCCAAAACAGTTTGTATACTAATTATTTCTTCTATATTTAACAACCTCTCTCTAAACAATGACAGTGACACCAACTCTTACAAAAATATGCCATCGCCAGATAACTTACAAACAAATCAAATGATACTCAACAAAAGCTATTATATTTATATGAACAAAATTATCATCAATGTTATCAAAATAATGTATTACATTTGTGAGTAATATTAAACGTGAGTGAACACTAACCATATTTCAAACAATAATATCAACATTAATTCATTTGCCAACTATGCGAGACTAATCTCTCCATTACCTTATTAGAGGTAAGCCTGTCATTTTCTGTTGTTTGGAGGCTAAAACAGGCAAACTTGAAGAGCTGGTAACAAGATGGAAAATTAAAACACACAATATTATATATTCAGTCTTAAGTGGGTAAAGTTAGAAAATCAATTGGACAAAAGTATTTCCTCACTTAAGAGTGTTTTTTTATGTTTAGTCTCCTAGTGTGGCGTTTTCATAACTTTTATTAGTATTTAATTGTAAGTAATATTTTGATTTTTTCGACTGTTTATGGAAACAACCACTTACCTCTCTAGGTTTTCTAAAAATTATAATAAAGGATAACTCATACTGTTAATAAACCATTTATTAAGTTTAAAAAAATATTGCTTGAAAAATTGGTCTATTTGATCTGTTTTTTATGAAATTCATTGACGACACGTGTTACAAACTTGTCATTAAACCTAATTATACATTTATAATCTTAGTTAAGGCAAAATGCTCCAATTTTTTTTAGCACCACGTCTTACTACCCGTTCGGGTTATACGCTTAAGTACTAATTATGCTAATGAGGTAGGAATTGAGAGAGTTGAATCTAGAGGAAGTATACCCGCATTTGCGTGGAGGGAGAGTGGAAAATCATTTAGGAACACCCCCCCCCCCAGTTTACCCGACCAAGATTCGAACCTCGATCTCCCCGTACTAGGCAGCCTAGCTCAACACGAAACTAGCGCGCTAGCTAAGTACGCCACTGAGGTGGGTTGCTCCAAATTAGATGCATGAAACCACCGAATACTGTTTCAGTCTTCTAAAACTAATGCCAACGCTAGCTTTACCATTTGTAAGAAAGACTGACTTCAGCTCATAAATAAAATATCAGGAGGGTTGGGTGTGTGTTCAGTTAGTATAGTGACTACTGAACCGCGGGGAGCTAGGGCTGGTTTCTCCCCAAGGGGTAATGGAAGAGGGAGTGGTGTCGAGGGGGGTTCCACAATATGCTTTCCATCCTTTTGCTGGCTCACTTGATTAAAATTAATTATGCTTATTATTTTACCTGAATTCAATAATAGCTATAATTTAAATTAGACGTAAGAAAAAGCGAGTTGAGGCATGCATTTTTGTTTATCATTTTTTTTGACACAATAAATAAAATATTATTTCAGTAGAAACATTTAGTTTAATTCTCTACACATTATAATCTCAATCATTTTTGAATATTTTCTTATGGGCATCTTGGAATAGGATGATAACGTCTTATCTTAATTTAAAAAGTTTTACATCAAATTCCATTAAGTTCATGACAGAATAAAATGCAGATGATAATATTATGTGTAGAAAATTAAATTTAATAATTATATCTATTGTGGCACTATTTTATTTATTTCGGCAAAAAGAAACAACAAAAAAACTATGAAAAAAATTGCAAAAATACTGGCCATAACTTGCTTTCCCTTATATCCAATCTTAAGAGGCTGACACGGAATGCCCCTAGATGCACAGATAGCACTAAATTGGGCTGATAAAAATACGTGACCATCCCAGGTACAACTAATTAATTTAACCTACAAACATTACTTAATATAAAATTAAACTAAAATATCTTGGATAAAAGTTTCTCCATTTGAAACAATTTAATTTAACTAAGACTCTACCTATTAATCTGTTTTATTTAATTTTGTTAGCAAAACAATTTTTTTTAAATTTTAATGAGTTATATTTTTGGCAAAGTAGGTTATCTATCACATTGTCTTTGGAATAATAAATATGTTTTGAGATACTAAAGGGACTCATCACATACGACCAAAAACGCAAGAAGCAGCTTTTAAAACTTTCTCTTTGCCTTTCCCTGCAATTTAAATAACCAAAAACCCCCCCTCAGATCCACTCTACCCTTTACAAACTTTGAAAAAGAAAACGTTTGCGTGACTGGTGAAACCATAATGTTTTGAGTTAATACCCTCTTTAATTAGCATTTGCATATATATCATGAGAAGAATATTCGAAATTAATTACATTACAACTGTCAACAAACTAGTTCTGCGAACACATTAACTAACTCACTATTTTATTGTTTAGAAACATTTGACTAAATAAAAGATTAGTTTGTAGAATATTCTGAAACGATGACTTGCTCGATGGCGGATACGCGATGGTACAAACATTTATCTTACGCACGTTTGCAGGTAAGAGAAGAAAGCACATAAAACACAACGTCTTGTTAACATTTTGATTTATAAAATGACTCGTTTTAGAATAGAATAATTATTTTCTGAATAATTTTATAAACTTATTAAAATACACTAAAGCAACTATCATAATTTAAGTGGGTAAAACCATATTCCAAAGAATGTGTTGGTGACTACATCGTAAGGGGGGAGGTCAAGCTATCTGCAGGGATAAGAAGGGACCCTGGTTCGTTTCCTGCTATGGTCAAAAAGGTATAGTTGTTTGAAATTTGGGATTCCTTTATCAAAGTAATGAATTTATGTTTAGACGATAAGACCCCTTGGCGTTGTATTTTTTCGAGAATTAAGGTAGTTTATAAACCATGCGTTTATACCAGTTGGTTTGGAAAATGTACGGTAGATATTGTACTATATTAATTTAAGCTCTACTTGAAATATTCATCCAGCAATCTAAAACCAATCTCCTTAGATTCTAAGGAGTGTTAATTTAGAGGTCGGAGTGCCTCTAACCCGTCGACATCCATCACGCTTTTTAAAAACCATGTTGTTGCAAATAAATTAAGGGAAATTAACCCATCAAGAAAGGTTTGTAATAGTATGGAGGATGGCCTATTTGTCAAGTTCTATTTACAGCACGTGAAGTAAAAACGCAGCCGAGCTGGCTATCGGAAAATTGTATTTCTTTTCATTTTATATTTAAAACGCGAACACTATTTTTCAATGTTAGTTCAAAAAAAGGTGTGACGATATACTTATGTGTAGATCCCCATAAAAATTGTTTTATTTTTAGTTAAATTTCGTTTTTTAAATCTCACTTTTCGGTGTTATTTCATGTTTATTCAAAATTACATGTTATCTAAGGTGTTTAAGTATTATTTACATATTGAGACAATGTATACAAAATTAAAATTTATTATTGAAACATTATATACTTGCTTTAAAACTCTTTGTCAAGTTTGTCTGCATATTTCACAATTATGTAGCATAAAGTTAGCTTACACTACAACAAAATACTAATCAAATTACAGCATGGTCAAAATTTCTTATTTATTTCTTCTTAATTTCGTGTTTATTTAAAGATTTTTATTTTTAAAAAACTGTGCTATTTTGTTTTATAGGAGGATTTCGTGTAGCAAGACGATTTCGTTTTATTTCGCTTTTCAAAAACATTGTAAATCATATCTAAAAAATATCAAAGGAAAAGTACTTAATTCCTTCTTTGTATGGAACTTTTCACCTTATCACGTCTCACCAATTTTACGGGGTTCTACTTATGTGCAATGCCAAGATTTGTGTCCAACCGCATCGCTGGGAACGCGGAATAAATGTGAAACTCTTTTAGTCTGGATTTCCGATAACGTGGAGGCTGGGGTTTTAATCCCAGCCGGATGTACTGAAGACGTTTTTCTTAAGGGGTTTCCCACTAATCCTCAACGCAAAATCAGGTATTTACTTTAAAAACCACCTTTCCTATCCCTTTTTAGTGTAGTTAAATGAGGATTGTCTGACCAGTTAGTTGTAAGACGTGGAGCTAAAAAGGTTTTTAAGCTAGCTTTCCTATAGAACACAACAATGAGGACCCCTGTCGCTGTGGTATCTGGTAGAAGGGCTCCCCACAAAACGTCGTATGATCCATCTTAGTAATTTTACAGGAGATACTAAAAACTAAATTAAAAAAAGATATCTTAGTCAATAATAAAAGGTTTATGTCAAGCTCATTAATAAAACTACCAGTAACATCATTTTGGCTAAGATATTTAGTTTTTAATATCTCCTGTAAAAGTACTAAAATGGATTATACAACGTTTCAGTGGAAAGCCCTTCTTGATGTGGTGGGCTGGTTTGGAGTGTTCCCTTGGCCACCAAAAGACCTTCTGGAAGCGAGGGTCTATAGTCTTTACTCTATACAGTTCGTTCGACATAGAATGGTAACTGACAGCCAGCAAAATATTTTTTGATTGCAAACATGGCTTGAAAATCACTTATGTCAACCTATGTGGAAATAATTATTATTTGCTTAGTATAATTATTTTATCAATAGAAAGTGCTATCAAACTCCTCTAATAATAATTTCTTAAGGATTATTTTATAGTTGGCTTCGTGTAGCTAATTTAAATTATATATATATATAACTATTATGTATTTTTATGGATTGAATAGCAGAGCTATTATATTTGATAATTAGTTTAGCTATTTAATTAATCATTATATGCTGATTCGTACAGTTGTAATTGTACCAGCAAAAAGCTGCGTTATCTGATAGCTCGTGATCCTAATTGATCACATATTTGTAGCTGACTATTTTCAAATCTTCATCACAGACTCCACATTAAAATATGAGTGAAGCATGACCCTAGTCACGAGACAATTCCTGGATAGCTAAGTGGTTTAGAGCATTAGCATACTAAGTCAAAGGTTCCGGGTTTAATTCTCTTGTCCAGTTGTCATTTTTAAATTTAAAAAATATTATGTTTTTTGTTTCGTAGTTGTGGCAACAAGAGATACTATACATATATGTAGTGCATGAAATAACAAATTAAAAACCATAAAGTATTAAATTCACACTTCTATCTTCTTATGACTGGCCTCCATAAAATATAAAATGAATGTCTTTAGTAATTAAGAGAAAAAAGCATACAAAATATTTGTGTCAAAATATAAAGTTTAAATTTTGTATAAACACAAGTGCATGAATACCACCCGTTAAAACAGTCGCTAAAATCAACCGCCAGCTTAGTTTCGTCGGCGTATCATATTTATTTTTGAAGTAATGGCCACTTTTGCTCAGCTTTTGTATTATTATTATTATTATTATTATTATTATTATTATTATTATTATTATTATTAGCACCGCGTCTTACTACCCGTTCGGGTTGTACGCACTTACACTAATGTGCAATGGTAGGGTGATTGTGAGATGAAATGAAGGACCTACAGTTTAACGTGGAATCCGAACCACGGTGGAGACCTGGCATTCCTCACATTTACAAGATGTCTTGTCAGAGGTGAAGGAAGGGTTTGGTAATCAGATAAATCTTTGCCGGGACCGGGGATTAAACCCCGGCCGCCAGCGTAGAAGTCTGACACCTTACCCCTAGACCACCAGGTCACCAGCTTTTGTATTAAATTTATTTTCAAGTGAACTACAAACGCTGCTTAGAAAAACAAAAAAAACACCCAAATTATTTTCTTAAATTAGTATTTCAATAATGCAAAAACGCTTCGGGTGAAAACACATTTAAAAACAAATGGTTTGTTGTGAAAGTTATGACTGTCAAAAGTGGCAACAAATCAACAGGTAGTCTTGCAGATCATATGGTTTAGCGAATGGATACATGAGAATAAGTCTGGTAGCCTTAGCTAGCTGCCAGTTACCACCACTCCTACGCCGATTAGACTGTACCTCACTACGCTGCTGTTGCAAAGTCATTTCTTTACACAATTCCTACAACTCTAAACACATTATTATAAATATTATTATAGTTATATATTTGAACTTAAGTATCCAACCCGTTAACTTAGTCGGTAGCGTGTTTGTCTACTTAGATAAGGGTCCCGGGTTCGATAGTGGAAAATATATGGGTTGAATAAAAAACTAACAGTCCATTGGCTGGAAACAGTAACAGATGTAAATTTGAAACTAAATCAACCACAGTTCTCATAAATTCATCAAATCCGTCTTATTACGTATTTTAATAAATTATTATTATCATTATTAATACTAGCACCGTATAATTATTATTTTATTAGCACCGCGTCATACTACCCGTTCGGGTTATACGCACTTACGCTAATGTCTAATGTTAGGGTGATTGTGAGATGAAATGGATTACCTACATTTTAACGTGGAATCCGAACCATGGTGGAGGCCTGGCACTCCCCACATTCACAAGTTGTGATTAATACACGTCTTGTCAGAGGTGAAATGATACATCTGTGCCGGGACCGAGGAAATTAAATAAAGGTATGCTTCATAAAATCAACTACGGCATCATTCGAGAATCAAAATCATATCATCTAAATCCACAAACATACACGCCATAAATAGATTTACAAATGAAATCTTCAATAACTATACATTTATTTTATTTTTATTTTAAGAACACAGAACTCGTTTATCAAATGAGCCAAATTAAAAACTTGCAGCAAATTTCTTCTTTATATATTTTGTATTTGTAGTTTTAATAGTATTAGTGCAATTAGCGTCAGAGCTGTGTGGATAACATGCTTGGACCTCCGCTCTACAAATATCTTAATGTGAAAATAGATCTAATCCCATCATCTACCCCTAAAACACATAATATTTACAAGTATTTGGCTACATATATAGAAATACCACTAGTCACAAAAGATTTTAAGCCCTGGGTACAGGTATCAAGTAAATTTAGTGGCTCTGGGCCCTCACGTTTTTAAAGGTTCTCCTTTTTTTGACGAGCCCATATTTGGTATGATATTTTTTGCATATGTTGCATCATTTTAAATTAGTTACATTAATTATTATCAAGGGGTTAGGTGGTTGAAGGCATTAAAAACTACTGCAAAAACTAAAACACAAAATAAGGAGAAATATCCAATAAGCCCATGATTTTAAAGTAGTGTGACCATTAATTATAAAAGGTTTGTTTCAATGTTTGTTTTTAACTATTTCCTATTTACATGAGAAGTTTGGATTTTTGTATATGTGTATATAAATATCACCGCGTCACTTGTTCAAGCTATACGCATTTTTAAGATATCTTAATTCCACTCAGTATTCTTGATACGGGTCGTTTCTAGTATCCGTTTTGCCTGGATAGGGGATCAGTTGATTCTTCAGAAAGTGCTCTCGTCTTTTTTTATTTTGCTTTGAAAATTGAATGGTTTGAGGAAAGTGAAGAATTCAAAGGAACATCAAATGTTATCTGTTTCAGATTCAGATCTTTGTTAATAAAGAAGGTTTTTTTAGTATTGTAATTGTGAAAATATTTTAATACCTCGAGATTATTGTGGATCTTGACGTTTTATGTGCTCTCGAACTCAAACATGTGCGTCTTAAATACTGTTTGTCCATCCGAATGTCTGTACCTGGTGCTATCAAATGGTTCGATGTATTTAATTAAAGATTGATATTTATATGATGTACCTAAATGCTAAATAATAATTTTGATTCTAGCTTTAAAATTAATAGTAGTTTTTAGTTGATGAATAGTTTTGAAAACTGGTTATTTTTTTAAGTAAATTGCTCTAAGCTTCTTAAAATGTATATATATATATATTTCAATATGATTATCAACGTAATGTGTTCATTTTTAAGAGTAGAACATATTTAAGGGTAGTTGCTGTTTTCGCCAACACCATTGTTTTAGACTATAGTCTGATTCAGGGAGATAGTGTTTAGGGTCATTTCAGTGCTGCCTATTGTTATGCCGCGTAGGAGGCTGTTATCAAGCAGAGAGGTTCTCATTCACACACGTGCTTAGTTTAAATACATTTCAGAATACATTTATTCTTTTACTCTTAAGAGCCAACTCTAATCGGAGGATTCGAGGGCAATGTTTTTCACGTGGTCCTAAATTATGTACACCAAGCCGTGGCTTGACGTGTATCATAAACAAAGATTTTTCCTCATGACGCACCGTACTCTCTGATCCTTGCATTCTGATAAGCTGACAAAGTTGAGCTATGAGTGTAGTGATGAGGGGAGAGGGGGTTACATCTAGTATAACATTGAAACACACAAACAAATTACGACTAGTATAGCTTATATACATTAGTTTTAATATTTGATAGCCATAGTAAAAGGCCCATTGTATTTATTTAGGGTAGCTAAAACCACACTGATACTTTCATAGCATCAAACCTACCAATATTGTTGATCGATTGACCTTGAATATTCTTGTCTTCAAAAATTTCAATCCTAAGAGGATCAAAAGCCAAACCCACGGGTATCTTAATAAGAACTAATGTGTTTTTAAAACTTTGACAAGATTTAAAAATCAGTTCGAAACTTACTTGGGGGACACGCATTAGTTATTTTTCCTATTGACTACAAAACAATATAACATTTTATTTCAAACAAAATTAAAATTTCAGAAGAAAAAAAATAATAAAAAAATGGCAAATTACTTACGGATCTTACTTTGGTAACCAAAACGGAATAGCTGAATGGCTATTAGTACTTTCACCAGATACCACAATTATCCTTTATACGACAACTAATGAAAAGTGGCCATTGGTACGAGACAAACCAGGATGGATCAGTGGTAGATCAGTGGCACGTAAGGCCAGGTTTGATTCCTGTGTCCAGCTTCCCACTTTTCAATTCATTGAAAGAGTATCAAGCAATAACTTTGTTTCGATTCATTAAACGTATGTAATATCAGAAGAAAAGTAAAAAACTATATGTATGTAGATAAAATGTTTTAATTTATTTGTTGTGGATATTATAAATTCAATTTACAAATCTTTTCTTACTGTTTGTAATATGAAACAAAAACTTACAATTTTATAAAAAAAGTATATCATTTAAAAATTCAAATATAAAAAGATACATCAAGAATGTTCTCTCTCTTGGTTTTTGAATGGTCTTGAAATGCAGGTAGGAGCAACTGCATTTAACGTGCACTTTCTGAACCGACTGATTATATAAGTACACGAGCATGTCTATGAACGAGAGGGAAATGGCCTACAAGTTTGCCGTTAAAGGTATGTTCACATACCTTCCAGGGTTCTTTTACATGCCACAATCTACACTGGACCAACGGCTTTACTTCCCTTTTGAAGGAAGTTACTATGGATTTTTATCGCTCAAGAAAATTCCGTCAACTCCGGCTGGGTTTGAACCCACGAACATTGAGTCCTTTAGCGAGCATATTATCTCAAGACCATCGTGGTCAGCCATTCGCAATTAAATGTTATGTCTATGAATTTAATATATACACAGAAAAAACATGAAATTATTTACAAGGTCATGTTATGAATACCATCTAGTTACCTGAAATATGTAGCAAACGTTAAATAAGTACAAAAACATTTTTTTCCTTTGCCATTTTGATTATAGGGATTGGTTTATATGTCTGGTTTCCTAGTTGAGTCAATGGCACGTCTGAATATCCAGACAAGGAGTTCTTGTTTATATCCTGATGGAGGTGAAAAATGAACAATTTTGAGAAATTGAGATTTCTTCTTGAGCATTGATAAATTGTATATGTCTGTTCTAGAATTAAAATAGTTTATAAGTTTTATGTTAGTACAATAAGTTGAATCAGAACGTACACTATAAATCCTTCAAATATGTGTTTTTAAATACTATTCTTTTTGATACAATAATTTGTTTTTATTTAGTAAAGTGAAAATCATTTCATAAAACAGACAAATGGACTCAATCATTTTATTTTAATCTGGTTTTTATAATATTATGAAGTGTAAATCAACATGTGTGTACTCAGGTTTGTTGTCCTAATTAAATAAAGCATGATTTAAAAATTTATTTCATTTGGTAGCAAGTTTTTTTGTCAAATATGTTCATGTTCCACACTTATTGCGCCCTTGATAGGCCTGTAAGGCCGTAAAATGTCAGTAATTAATTTTTATGACTCAATACTAAATTAAAAATAGTGCCTATTTTAGACCCTATTTTCAAGTTTTTTATTGCCTTTTTGCATGCCTATTTTAAACTTTCTTAGTGCTTAATTTCCGGTCCCTACTTATAATCTATGCCATAGTGAAACAGAGTAAGGTAGGCTTCTTAGCCCTCAATGTTAATGGCGGGTACATCATGAGATCAAGCCAGGATTCCACAGATCAGCCTCGGCGTGGGTAGAATAAGATATAGTTAAATGTGTTCATATTTCTAATGATGACATTCTTTGATTATAATTAGATACGGAAGTTCAGAAGTTAAAAATATCTATCTTAATCTTGAATGATTTTTAGATAAATTGTGAACTTTTTTTTAGCACCACGTCTTACTATATGAGTAGTCTAGTACGACCCATCAAATCAATTTGACCCCGTCACTGATTGGCCGAAACTGGTCACGTGACCACGCCTCCTCGCTCTCTGATTGGCTGCTATAAATAGCCTCCTTCCCCCCACCCCCTGGCCTACTTTCCCTCCTCCCCTACAACCCCCAACCCAGGACATGTTGGTTCTTGATAATTGTTAATTGATTATTAATTAATTAATTATTGTTAATTGGTTATTGTTAATTAATTAATTGGTAGGATAGAGTTGTTGGAGTTTTTATTCATAAATTTGTTGATTAGAACCTCTCGCTAGGGCTGTCGGGGTAGAACGAACATTGACGGGCATCAATGGGGACGCGCGGTGCTAGTTGAGATCCCTCTCTAGCAAGTGTCAGAGGCCAACCCATCCCTTTCACTGACTGCTGATCATAAGCACTTGAATTCTCCCTCACCCCCTCTCTCTCTCTCTCTCTTCACGCTGCCCAAATTCCCCCCGAGCCATGAAATGTTAAATTTAAACATCTGTGCTCCTTACAGACTCATTAACCTGTAGACTGCCGGTCATTCACTGAGCCACTCGTCGAATGCTCTGGAATTCGCTCACCGGTCGTTAATAAGCCAAGAATAGACTGCGACACACTTGCTGCCTCTGGTACTATTTCACACCCCCTTCTCCCGCCCCCCAAGCTCCCGGTAATGACCTGAGCTCAGGAGGTACACGAATCGACACCCGCCTGTTAAATACCGTTAACTATCACTCCGTCTTGTACAACCGGACATGCAGCACTTAGGGGGC